>JAPDSC010002521.1:24298-54617 GCA_026290005.1 Latrodectus geometricus
ACACATTTAGCTATTATTAAGGTATAGTTGTTGTCGCACATCCCCTAACTGAATCAAGTTCATGAAACCATGCACCCTGAAGAAGTCCAAAACTAAAAATGGATTGTCAATATGGTCCTGCCTGGAGAGGTCCAGACAACCACGAATGTGTTCAGGAGAAGCCTCCTCCATAAAATGCTGGGTACAGTCTTCAAATTACTTAGATCCCAAAGGGAGCTTCATAATTTTAAGGTCCACTGAGAAAACGAGTTCTGTTGGATCCTGTTTACGAACTAAGTTCAGTTTGAGGAGTCTACTGCACATAATAACTAGAAAACCTCCTGGGCGACTACTCCTATACCAGTGATGAACTGCAGAGATGAGCCATATGGTTTTAAATTGGTTCTTAGCTCTCGAAGAAATTTCCAACAAGGTAAGTTGTGCAGCGGGCTCAGAGGCATCACCAGCACCCGCCTTGGCTAAGATGTCAGCAATTTCATTACCCTCGATGTCAACATGAAAGAGAATTCACTGAAAATGAATCTGATGGGACAGGGAAAGATATTTTAAGCTTTTAAGTATATTAAGTACTACCACCTATTCCTCACTCTATGCCAGTTAGCTAAGTGTTGGATTCAGCTTCTACTATCTGTCAAGATCCAGATGTCACAATTATGGGTGATTGGCTTGAGCATTTCTAATCCCTCATTGATGGCGATGAGCTCGCTACGAAAAACAAAACAGAAATTGGAATTCCGCCTCTTCATTTTTATCATGTGGTCCTGAGATTTGATATCTATACCACTGCCTGTGCAGTGCTTATCATTTTTGCTGCCATCTGTATACATTTGAATACCGTCCCAAGAGATAATTTTTCGTGTAAAGGAGCAAATTAAATTTTTATAAAAATTTAATTTGTATTCCTTTATAAAATTTAAGACGTTGAGCGTTATCAGGTTGCATATCAAATATCACTTCCTAAAGTAAATGGTACTACTTTTTTCTGTTTATATGAAAAAAGTTTGGGATGAAATCGTAAATCTTTTTAAACCTGGAACTTGATTCTTAAGAAATTATCGAATAGAGTGTGTACAGAACTTTTGAATATGTCGGATTCCTTCACAATAAAAATAATAAAAAATAAAATAATATTAAGCATTTTAACATTATAATTTTAAAATGAATTACAAAATTGTAGATTTAAGGAAATATTGCATATGTATTTATGAAATTCAATATCAGCTGTTAGCATTGCTATAAATTATTTATCAAATAAAATTAGGATTATAGTTATAAATAAAAAAATCTTTATATTAATATTGTATATTTCTATATCCTATAAATATTGTATATTTTCATTTATATCATAATCGGTCCGTGAAAAAATCCACGGACTGATTATGATATAAAGGAAATGAAGATAAGCCCTTCTAAAATGAATCTTACTTTCATTTGCAGTTATAATTCGAATGACAATGAAATTATTATGTTTAAATAATTGCTTAAAAAGCCTTATAGTTTTTAACTAATTATTAAGAATTTCACATTCAAGGGAAAAAATGCCAATAACTGTTATATTTTTTATATTATTCACTTATTTATTTTTTGCTGTAACTTTATAATCACTTTTTGTGCCCGAAAACTAACTAAATCAAGACAGATATTTCTAAGCAGATTTTGAATCACTACAAATATCCATGTCCTTGGTAAGATTAGAATCTATGATTGTTAAATTGAAGGTCAAAAGCTAACTGGGTAATTCTATTCTCCAAATTTTACAAGCGTTCGTAATATTTGAGAACTCGAGTGCTTAATCCCCCCTATGCATTCATATACATACATATGTATGTACATTAAAAATTTGAAGAAATATTTTTATAAATATAATGCTTTCAGAATTTCACTGCGGTCTAGAGATAAAATTGCCCTTATCGGAATAAAATGTCTCAGATTCAATTTTGGCCACTATTGAACTAAGGGAAACAAATGTTGAGCTTCTGCTTTCGGCATATATATTTATCAGGGTGGTTGCTTTAAGATTCTTTCTTTTGATGCATAAGAATTGCTCATCATTTATAAAAAGTTCTGAGAGAAAACGAAACTCTATGGAGTTAAAAACATTGTAAATTTTCATATCTTAGGTTATTCAATTTCATGTTAAATAACTGTGTTATTTTATAAATCTCGATATTTACATAAAATAAGTTGCTATTTATTTAATATATCTTGATAAAATTATTTTCCTTGATATAAAACGCATGTAACTTAATTTTTCACATAACATTCTTATAATTTTAAAATCTTAAATTGACATCAAAATTTTACCTATGGTAATGAAGGTAATTTTAAATGGAACTAATATTTTCTTCTGTTAAATTTACAACAAATTACCTTATTTTTAAAAAATTAATATTGATTTAATTTGTAATAATAGCATTCAAGTATATTTTAAATATCAGACTTTTGATTTAATTAGGTTGGAAGCTAAAAGCCCCTATAATAATGAAACTGGCATTATAAAATAATATAAAATAATAACTAATTTGGTTGTAATGCAAACTTTTATCCTAATGTATAAATATTTTTAAAAAAATTTGATTAAAGAGATTTTGGGGAAAACAGTGATCAAGAAAATATACCACACAAAAAGACTTCATTTCAATACTAAGTATAATAAGAGTAGCATCAAAAACATAAAAACTTATACACTGAAAATTAAATATAACCATGTAAATTAATTTTGTAAAATGTAAAATAAAATTTGTACAAAAATTGATTTAATGAACACAAATACAAAGTAAACAAAAATAAGTGAATTTGCATAAGATTATATTCCTTACAAATTTTATCTAAATTCTGTTACAATAGATTGAAGAAATTACTGTAACAGAATTCAGATGAGATAATTTTATAATCTTTTACTATTGCAAAATTTAAAACAAAGCTTAAATATTCCTAATTTGTCACCGTGTAGTGAACATCTTAACGACCGAAGGCCGTTATAATGTATACGAAAATCCAGTGTGTTTTGTCTTCGAAATCTATTTTTTACTGATACTGTGTCATATTTATCACAAAAGGGAAAACCTGGAGAACTCCCAAGCTCTGACACCGAGATATAGAAGAAATGCATCACTCGTTGCTCAATAGATGCTGGTATCAAACCCTGAGCTTCCCAGTGTAAAGAACGTAATCTTACCACTAGGGCTTAGTATACCCATATACTCCTAATTAAATTGTAATAAAAAATAGTTGCGAAATTTTGAAGATGTGTACAAACTCTTCAAATGGGAACACCTTTTCTTTTGAAACACCACTTAATTGTTATATGATTAATCCTAACTTAAAACACTTATAAATCATATATTTTTAATTATATCATGTATGTTTGTTTCTTTATCGACTGAAGATCTTGTGAGATGATGCAGTTATTTTAAAACAGTCATAAAATTTCACCCCATTAGTTGGATGTGCTCAATAAAACAAAGATATGCAAAGAAAAATATTCACATTTAAAGAAGATAATTACTACAATTTGGAGGAATAAATAAATAATTCATTTCTTAAAAGTAACTGAAGACATATACACCCAAAGAAAATTGCTTAGTGAAAATTATTTTTTAAAGCATTAATCAATCAAAAAATTTCAATTTTCTCTACACACAATTTAATTTTTATAAATTATCCCTTAAGAAATTTACTATATAGAGATTTATTGCCTATTCACTATATGTGTATGTTCATTTATCATTGATTATAAGATTCTTTATCAATTGAACATTACTTTCTTAACGATATTCATAAACTCTATGAAAATCAAATTAGCACCATTAGATCGAGAGAATTTGCAATCACAAAACACACTTGATATAGCTTTGCATATTGATGGAAATAAAGCACAAACACATTTTACTTAAACATTTAAAAAAATATATATGAATAAGATATTTATTCATACATTTAATAATCTTATTCATTTAACTATGCATAGTTCATATATTATATACAAATACATAATAATCAATTCATATATTCATCATGTATAATTTATATAAAGTTAAAAATATTAGAAATTTTCAATTATTTACAAAATATTTGAATATCAAAATAAAATGAAAAATACATATTTTCAGTTATTAATCAGATATCTCTAACAGAAGGAGATAAAATCAAATGACTTTTAAAAGTATTTCTAAATTTGCAGTTGTTTCTGTTAAAAATATTTTTTTATTCCTAAATTTTTCATTGATAAAGAAAACATTTTGAAACTAAATGCCATTTTTCTAATGAATTTTTTTAAAACAATTCCTAGCAGTATGAAAAAGTTCTATTGTTATCTCTATCATTGTTGAAATGATGAATACATAAGTAATTATGAGGTAAAGTAGATTATGAATTATGAGGTTATGAGTAATTATGAGGTAAGCATATAAATGATGTCAAGAAAACAATTTTTCTAAACATTTGTATAGAATTAATCTTCTCCAATTTGCTATAAACTGCAAATATATATGAACTATAAATACGAAATTGTGTAAATTTCAAGACAACTTTTCATATTTTCAGAAATATACTATTTTCTAAATAACACTGTGGATATATTCATTTAAACTGTTATAATAAAAAAAAATAAGTGCAAGATTTTTTACGAAGCATATCAAGATATATCCTTATTTATTTGTATCGTTAATTGTTGCATGCATTATTCATAAAGAATAAAAATTAATGGTAAATTCATATAAGCGTATGCTAGAAGTTTAAAAATAACGAATAGTAAAGTAAAAATTGGTATTATTTATTACCTTTTGTGAATTTCTTTTGTAAATTAATTAAATCCAAAAAAAATGTAAAATATGACAATATTTTTTTTGCCTCAGAATTTTTTTATTTTGTTTTTTGCTTAATTTATAATTAAAAAATTTAAGTCTTTCGTGTTTTGATGTTATTCTTCTATATAAAATATAACTTTATATTCCTTTACATATTATTTTATTTATGTAAAACTATATGCCGTTATATATAATGTTACATCATATTATATTTTTATATGCTGCACTATGTATAAATTAGAATATGATGTTATTGAAAGCAGATAATTATAATATTCTTCCATAAAATTTATTCTTGATTCTTTCATTACAATATCTAGTTTATTATTCTGCATATTCAATAGACTGTTGAATTAGTTTGCATTGAACATTTTCGTTAATTTATTTATATTCCTATTATTTTATCTTTTTTCACATCTGCATGTATTATTATCCTAATTTTTTATTTTATCCACATATGTTTACTTATTTAACAGAGTTATCATTTAAATGTATTCATGCTTATAAATATCACATACTTTCTTAAAAACCAAATATTATTGCGCTAAAAATTTATCAAGTTAAATGTCTTGTATATACATATATCATATAATGTATGAGAAATTATGTGATAAATTATATCACAGACTTATTACTTAAGTATTATTATATCACATACTTTCATAAGAATCAAATACAATTGCACTAAGAAATTATTATGCTTAATGCCTTAATATACATATATCACATAATGCAAAAGAAAGCACGTGTTAAATTAAAAGCATTTACACCTATAAGTGAAGATTCTGTTATAGACATTAGGGTATATGGGGGAAAATAAATTATGCTAGTAATGATACAAGTGTAATGATAGATTAAATAATAGAAAAATAAGTACTTAAGCACAGACGGAGTAATATAGTAAAAAAATATTAAAATGAATACTAATTTAACAAATTATTAAAAAATATGACAAAACAATAATATTCTAGATAATGTAATGAATAAAATCAAATAAAAGCTTCATGAGAGCATATTATAATTATATGGTGTATCATTATTTTATAACTTTATGGGTAATGCAATATTACAACATATTCTATATAAAAGAATAACATCAAACGCGTAAAGTTTTAATTTTTTCATTAAAGATTAAACAAATATTTTCTGAGATAATGATTAGATATTGTCATGTTTAACATTTTTTTGTTTAGCATTTAATTAATCTTTACATCAACAAATTTAATGTTTCAAAATTAAATGTTTATCTTAAAGGAAAATATATTAACAACATAAATGAGCAAGAAAATATTCATAGTTTTCAACATAAAATTAATATATAAATAACATGGGCATTTACAAAAAATTGTGTTGAATATATTATAAGATATATTATTATTATTACATATTTTATACGATTATAAAATTTAATGCCTATTTATTAAAAAAAAAGTATACAAGGAAAATATTTCTTATGGGTTTGTAAAAAATTTAATTGTTTTATTTGCAATTCAAATTTTTAATATAATTTCATTCATTGCATGTGATTTAACTGAAGAATATATTAATGTGACATCCTATGAAATTGAGTTTTATCCGATTCCACACATAATTTGTGAATGACCAAGACATATGCCACTGTTTAAGAAGATAAAAAGTTAAAAATTCTTCCCACTGTAGTGCAATAGAATTTTTTTTTAAAATCATAATTAGGTAAATGTCAATTTTCTTTGCAATGGTGAGAATTGTCATCTCCTCCAGAAAGACTCAGTTCAGCATTCCAGAGAACAAAACATCTAACCCTTGTTTTTAAACGAAGAATTCCTAAGGAAAAAAATTTCTTCCATCCGTTACAATGTAAAACGTTGGCAGTAAACAAATGGAGCACAAGACGAAATCGATTCTACCAAAGTGGGGTTAGCAAGCAGTGGGAATCGGCTAAAACCCATATAGCGAATGGGAAAGGAAAACATAAATCGCAGCAAACGATATCTCACCTCCGTTCTTCCTCCCTGGCTTCCCGAGGATGTGTGTCCGATTTCGCCGGGGCTCCAGCTGGAAGTGCTGGGGCTGAGCCGTGGCACACTCTCTCAGGGCGGAGAAAAGCAAAAAGGGGTGACCTTCTGCAGATCAATTCTGTTCCACCCGCCATGCGCTACGGGGGGCTGGGGACTGTGTGTGCGAAGGGAATCATTTGTTTGTTGGTCCTTCCGGTTGGTTTTTGGAGCAGGCCGCATTGTCCCTGTTGATACCCCAGGGGTAGGAATCTCTTTCCTTGATTAAATTTGCTGAAGGATATATTTACATTGATTTTCGCTGGCGAGAATTTCCGCTATTAATTTTTCTTCTTTTACCTGGAGGACATAGTTTAAAAATTTTCTTCCAAGGAAAGAAATAATTATTATTAAATATTTTTGGAAGTAATAGAATAAAGTTTAAAAAAAGCAGAGCATACTGATTATTTTTAACTTTAGCATTTTTATATTTGCAAGTTTTTACATAATATAAAATGATCAATTAATTGAGCTTCTTGAGTTATATTTTAAGGAGCATTTATGGTGATTTTCGTGTGATTTTGTACTAAATTTAATTTAAAGGTAAGAATTTGTTGATTGGTATTCACTTCTCCATATTTTAACATCATATCAACAAAAAACATTAAGCATTAGTAGCTAATTTACAAGGAATATATATATATATATATAGATATAGATATAGATAGATAGATAGATAGATAGATAGATAGATAGATAGATAGATAGGCAATGACAAAATATTGTCATATTTGACAGCATGAATGATAGAATTTACGAAGAAATTAAACAAACGCAGCGAGAGCAAATTTTCAAAACATGTGACACTTAGTACAAAATAAGTGTCATTAAAGATTTTTCTATATTATTTTAATCGTTAGTAATTAATTATTGAAATATAGAAAAATTTTTGCTTTTGATACTTGCTGGAAAGAGATTTTATGTGCGGTTTCAATTTTGTTCACTTCAGATTCATATCTCCCTTCTTTCTTATTTCAGTAAATTTTTTTTCTTTATTTTTTCTTAGAAACAAAAAAAAAACTATTTACGAAAATAAATTTGCATTCTGTTGAATAAGAAGGTAGAAATGGTAAAACTGCAAATATATATGAATATGCAAATATATATTTTATATTTCAAGTTTGTCGCTTAAAAATCACTAAGATTATTAAATGGTTTTAAGAGTCTTCAAGTAGCTTCCTTACATGAATCATTTTACTTCAGAGGGAAATATATATGTTTCACAGTCTTCATTTTTTTCTTCGAACGATAATTAAAAAGAAATGTCTATTTGGTATTGTCTTCAACAGCATTAATACACTTTATAACTATATTTAATACTTAATTTAGAATAAATGCTTCATTTTTTGCTATGAACCCTCCCAGATTAAAATCTCAATACACGCGAAGCATTTTTGAATTTTTATTTTTCACCAATTTAGCAATTATTTTCAACTACCACATCAAGAGCACCATCTGCAAAATGTTGTATTTTCAAAAGTTGTATTCATAAATTAACATCTAAATAACTTTTTAGCTTACTATATATAACTTTCCAGGGAGTGATCTGTCTGTTAATTAACAGAACAATATTTTTCGGCACTAATCACCATTAATAATATATTTTATGAAAGTTAATAAGTATAGTTCCATTATGTCTCAAAGTTGATTCATCTATTTGCACCGAGAAATTCTTTTTTTCAATTTTTCAACTAGTTGCATTTTAATATCCTCACTCAAATGACTTTCCTCGGATTTAAAGATGAGTAATAAAATATGATTACTAGGTTCCAAATGTTTCCTTAAAGTTTGAAAGTAATATATAAAATTCGAATTAATATAAAAATTTTATCTCAACTTCAATTGTGTCTCGTAGCGTTTAAGTTTCATTGATTCATTGGTTAGGCTTGCTTGGCATAAAAAACATAGAAAGTGATCTTTCATCATCACTATAAGATATAAAATCAAATTTTAAATGTTCTTCCGAATACTAATGAATATTTTTTCTTGATTGCAACACTCATTTCATTGTAAACTTTATATAAACATAATTTTCACTAGTCAAAGTTTTCTAGGAAATAACGCTTCTAAAGCTGTAGTTAATACCAGTTGAATTTACATATATGATTTATATTTATATGCTTTCTGTTATTCTTAAAACAACGAGAATTTATTACAATTTAACAGATGTTCATTACAAATTAAAATTAACAGTGAATGCGGAGTATGGATGAGAATTACTTCAGAAACTGAAATATCACCACAAAGCATTTGCACAATTTGGAAATGCTTAGTGAAGCCTGAAGTACGAGATAGGTTCTATTCAAATATCTAACAATGAGTACGGAGGACAAAAAATTCATATATAGGACATTATATCTAACCCAAGAAACCACTGAAAATTGCCATACGGTTAACTTAAATTGTGGTCGAATCCATTTTTGAACAGTCCTCCAGTGGAATTTGATTCCTATCTTGGGAGACACTGATTAGGAGCGTTATTTTTTTATATCTTTTCTGTTTATAAAAATATAGTTTTAAGAACCGCAGTTTTGCACAGTTTACGAATTCTATTTTAATATGATGGCATATTATTTCTGGCCTCTTCTTGTAAAATAAAATTTAAAAAGTATAAAATTATTTAAGTATCACATACAAAACATTATGGCAGAAAATTTGTTGAGATCATCGTGATTTTGCATAATAACAAGAATGTGCAGCAGCATACTTCACTGTACCTATTCCAGTACAGCTCTGGGTTTTACTATTTAGATGGAAGCAGCTGGGTGGAAATTTTTTTCATTTAGAAGAAGAGACCAAGCAGAAGAGCCTTTCATACTTACCAGCCACCCCCAGAGGTATAATTTCACTTAAGAGAGCATTGCGATCCTATTTAACATGCCCAAGCTGTCTTTAGTGAACAAGACATATCTTTGGTTAAGCCAGGATTAGAAATCACTCCCGAAACGACGGATGAAGCTCTAACCAACCAGGTTACCACGGGCATGATAATAACAAGTATGGGTACTCTTTTAAATAAACAATTTAGAAATATATTCTCATAACAACTATTTTACAAAACACAATCTATCCTTCTACCAAAAGGGTGCTCCTTATGTTTAGGAGTCCAAAAGAAATATTGCTAAGTCATTTAACAATATGATACTGTGTGTTGTGATTCCTTTTCCTTAATAATAAAACCTACATAAAATATTATTGTTTAATTTACGTAAGATTATCCTTGTTAAGTTATTAAAATTTTTACTTAATTCAAAATATTACCAAATAAACTGAAATATTATAGGTAAAACTTGTAATTATTATAACATATATAAACATTATATATAAAACTTGTAAAAGTTGTAATTTATATAATATTATTTTATAATTATTAATAACTTGCTCGGGAGAGAAATTCTAAATATTGATTTTATTATTTGTTGCATTTGTTTTCAGATGCCATTTTTCTGACAACAGCAGCTGTTAAAAAGAAAACCAGCTGCCACGTGATTTTTAACCTTTCACCAATGACAAAGTTGACTCCGGTACTGGCACAATCTGTTCCCCTAACTTCAATTCCACAACAACAGAAGGCGGAAGTTAGCTATGCAAAAGCTTCCTCTTCGTGATGGGATGGTCTCCGGTAAGATCAAATACATCGAACTCCGGATAAAGAATAGCCTTCTCTCTGATGGTGACGGGAACCTTATATAAAATATCAAGTAAACTGGAAACAGTTTTACAAACAATCGGAAAATTGAAAAATCTGCTTTTCAGATAAGTTTCTTTCTGATTGACTAGGTATATATAAATTTTTAAATAAATACAAAATTTAAATATAACTGCAAATTATTTGTTATCAAAGATTTTTTTAATATGTGTTTGTAAATTTAACACAATATTACTTACAGGATATAGTTTATATACAATATATTATTATAACTATTGTGATAAAATACAATGCAAAAATATAAAATAATCAAAGATTTCTTTGCAATATTTTAAAATGAAGTATTTTTCTATTGACCTAAAATAAATCTAGCTCTTTTCTAAGACAATATATGGATTTTTTATTTAATTAATTTTTTTGTATTGAACTTAACAATAATTATATTCATAAAATAATCTAAATTGACTTGCCACCTTGATCGTTACTTCCAATTTGATTTTCTTTTAATACTTATGTTCGGCATAGTTTTTTTCACAACAGCCAATGATTTCAACTTAGTAATTCATGGATTTGATTCTTAAATCCAATCAGGTGTTTAGGGATGATCCAGGCAAATACTGGAGAGTTACGTATCCACGGGCTAAAGGAAAAATTGTTCCTCTGAAAATTAAAAGTGATAATATTCATTTTATAATTGAGAGCCTTCATGATTTACCTAAAGACCTTGAAGGATAATGTTTCTCAAGTGATGATATTTTCTTAATTTCGGAATTCTTTTAAATTAAAAGTCACATTCTATCCCCATAAATAACTTATAACCTACTCTAAAAAAAAGTAACCTAAGAAAATTTTTTTAAGAGTAAACTTTAAAATTGCATTCTATAAGTATTTTTAAAACTCTGCATTTACAAATCAACAGCAATCATCAAAATACATAACCAGACATTAAAATTAATTCACTTTTGAAACCTTATTACTAAAAATTTAAATTAATGAATCAGACTAATCTCTCTTTCTCATATGAAATAAATTCTTGTTAATTAAAAGTTTTAAATAACCTAAATCATGTAATTATGTTCATTGGGTTATTAATGGCTGCTCTATTTGTTAATTGATTCTTAAAAGAATTTATTGGAAAAAGATCGCTTATCATTGTTCACATTCCGGAAAGGAGTTCACAGCAAAATATGCCAGGAATCGTTCATCTAGAGAAGCATTTTATAACTTTAAAATGTGTTTTCCAGATTCTCTCTTCACTTACTTCACTTGTTCTCAAAATTCTTCTTCCTAATGGCCTGCATCAGTTCCTTCCTGCGCTCTAAATCACCAGAGAGCAGCTTGCAGTAAGGATGTTAGAACAATAAGTTGTCCACTCTTAAGAATAAGGACGAAATTCTCGTCTTTCATTCAATTTTTTTCTTTTTATATTAAGAAGCTTAATTCTTTTTATTTTAATCCAAATTTGAAATTTATGAAAAAGAGTGAATCAGCTCTTTTCATCATATGAATGATTTAAAAAAGAAATTTTTTAAAGATTTATTAAGACACAATTTGATTTTTCAATATCGAATCATAATTAACATTGATATTTTAACTGTATCTAGAGCTCTTAATATATATATAGATAGAGACATATCTGATCAATTTTATATTCAGATCCTGAAAAATATTTGCTTAAAATTTATAAATTAAGTGAAAAATCATTGTTAAATTTGCTAATAAAATAATAATATAATAATAAAATATAAGCATGTGAAATGATTCTATTCTCAAATATGTATGTATGATTAAAGAAAACATCTTGCACAGAGTTAGTAAATAAATTGCCAGTTCTGAAGAGTTTCATTCATTTTAAAATTATCAGATAAATAAAAGAGCTTATAAAATCCATACCAGATATTATACACATATATATTCGCATTTTTATACTTTTTCTTTAAATTTTTTGATGAAAAACATTTTTGAGTGCAAATTGTGTAGATTAAACAAAAATGATTTTATTATTTACTCTTACATTCCGGATTTAAATGTTAATAAAAACAAATGATAGTTGGGTGAGTCATACTTCATAAATCAGTATTATTAAATCGTTAGAAATATAAAAAAAAAATATACATATTATTGCAATGCCAATAGCCTTTTTGTAAGGTTTGCTTTCTTGCAAGACTTGGTGACACTGGTATTATTGGATTTAGCTGCTTACAATCTCATCAACACTAGATAGGACAAAAAATGTACAATTCCATAGATTTGGCTTAAAATTACCAATTTAATAGTATTTAGTGACAAAAATGGTAATTTGATGTACATATTTCAAAATCCTTTCCCATTGAGAAATTTTTCTCTAATCCTCCGAAAAATTTATAAATATTCTGATTTTAAAATTTTAATTCAAATTAAGTGAAATTTATAAGTAGTCTGATTTTCTAATCAATTAGAATACAGGAATCTCAAAGTTAGGAGTATAGAATATTAAGCTGTTACTATATTTGATAGGCAGCACATATCTTTACTCTTACAATCAGAAGATTCATAACTACAAATTGTTTCAGTCCTTCAGCTTTTAAAACATTAATAAAATGCTTTGGAATTTCTCAGTGTATTTATGGATTTCTGACAAAGTGTGCATTTCTGCACTTTAGCTATGGTTATTTCAAATCCAAAATGTTGATAAAACGATACAATGCGTATTGATAGGAAGGAACCACAGACTTTATCGATCAATCAAAAGGTTAAATCTTCCCTAACATCAAACGCCACATCAATTTGAACCATGGTCAGAGGAGAAGGAGGACTCATGAATTGATACTCGCAACACACTTGAAGAGGAACATATATCCAATAAATATTTAGGTTTGATAGATCATTTCGTCACTGAAATCGTTGATTAAGATTAGGAAGATTAAAGGAAATTGATCTTGATCAACTCAAAAAATTATTCTTCTATGAATCATATCAATCTTTCGACATTTGCGAACCATTCATCCAAGTGTGTGTGTACTACAAGCAACCAGACATGGTTAACTTCAGAATTCGATGAGAATTAGTGCTAAGCTATTTTATTGTTCTTATATGAATATATAAATAATGAAAAATGAAAATGTTTTTAATTTTATTGAGATTTCAATGAATTAAGAAATTATAGGTAATTGTACACATTTTCGAACGATTCAAAATGTAAAAGAACAAGTAAAATGTAAACATTTGATGTGCAGTGCTTTTTATTTTAAATTTCATTTTTTGAAAGTTAATTTCCCAAGTAATCCAGCACAAACATGTTTTTATTTTCTTATTGAAAAGCTCATTGTATTAATCTAACAGCGTAGATGGCGTAGCTTGTCCTTTTTGGACCTTGCGCCATAAAACCCAGCCAACCAACAAAGCAGAATAGCCATATATCATAATAAATAAGAATTACGTAATTGTAATTCGTAATTGAAAATATGTTTACAGCATGAATTTGTTCGAATAGTGTTAAAAACAAAATCTAGAAAAATAAAAAAAAAAATCTTAAGCAGTGCTTCCCAACCGTTTTATCGCCAGGGATTGATCAATGTTTAATCATTTTACCAGAAGCCCCAGAGGAGAGGATTTTATTTGCTTATATTTTAGATTGAGAGTTAATAATTTTAAGTTAATTGTATTTAAACATGACCTACTTAAATGGTCATGTTTAAATGGTCATTTAAACATGACCATTTAAACATGTATTAAACAGTTACACCAAAAAAATTTTAAAAAATTATTCAATATTTTATCTCATTAGAACTTTAAATCAGTGAAAACTGCCTGATTTTATTCCTTGCAACAAAACTATTCCAACTGTGCAAATTATATAACACTATTTTATTCTCTCTTCTCATTACCTTCTTTCTCATTTTCATTTACTAAATTGTAAGCTATTTCACAATAAATTTTGTAAATTTTGTAAGTAGTATTTCATTATTTTTAAACACAAAAAATAAATATTTTTTAAATTATCAAGAATAGTTTTTACTAAACTTTAGTTTTTAAAGGGCACAGAATTTCTTAGACTTAGAAGTCCCCATTTCTGTATAAAAATATGCATCTGAATTAAAACTATGATATGGGTCACGTGATTCTGCTACTTGTCACAAAAAATGAGCAGCAATCGAAATTCAAAATGTAACAAATGTTGCAAATTATTAAATTAATAAAAAAACGTTTTAATTAATACTTTAGTAATTTATTTAATGTCATAAAAATGTATGAATATAATTACTTTTAAAATGAATTTAATTATTACTAAAATTCTTAAAAGAGTTCCATATATATATTTCTCAGAGAATTACTTAATATTTATAACTAATGTGTATTTTAAACTTAAAACATTTAAATTAATAATAATTGCAATGATTATTCAATATATTCTGAGTAATTATAATATTCAATAAGTATTATGTAATGATTTCAATATCAATATATATATATATATATATATATATATTCTCCATTTATGGAGCATTTCACTAATATTTCTTTAGTTAATTTTGCTTATTATTACAATGATTTATGATATCTAATTTGATTTTACTTGTACCGTTCTGACAAGTTGTGCAACTGATTAGTACCCAAGCATTTCTGAAAACTTTTGGAATATTTAGCAAAAAATAATTTACGTTATACCGGTTTACAGTTCTTGGATACAAAACTAGATAATAACAATCCTAACAAAGCTTTGTTATTACTCAAAATTTTAATTTTGATGTTATTTACATTATGAATATAATAAAAATATCTTATATTAATTAAATGTAAATATAAAATATTCTTTATTTTGTGTTATAATAATAATTTTTTTTAATTCATCACATAGCATTTTGCATCATTTTTATTGTGTTAATATCTTTCACTCATTATATTTAGAAGTCATTTCATTTTAAAAATGTTTTGCGTTATAGTATTTTCATTTATGCAAGATTAGATTTTCTTATATAAGTTATAAACATGAGTATGAAGACATACATTAATTAATTATCCCCTTTTTCTTATATCAAATTTTTTAAGAATGTATTTTTTATCGTAATTTATATTATTATGTCACAAAATATGTATTTTCTTTTTTACATCGAAATTACACCCCGCATAGAAATGATTTTAAATCAACTCCTCCGCAAACAACCTCAATCAATAAAGTCTCAATCCAAAAAAAAATCACATGTGCTGATTCATTCCCACAAATCTTTTCTATGAGACTTAAGTTTTCAGCAAACAGCTATAAGCAGTTTCTTGACATATTCAGAAAAAATCCTGTAGGAATTAATATATGTGATCGAGAATCAAGTCCTCAGCAAATAATCTTTGGTAGTTTACAGATACAATTAAAATAAATCATTTATTAACCATCCATATCAATCCCATGAAATACAAGTTCTCGACAAACAACAATTTTCAGACACATTCTGAAAATCATCATATTCCAATTAGCATTCGATTAAGGTTCATGAGTCTCGAGTCCTCAACAAACAACCATAAAAAGGTGCAACCGGAAAAAAATTTCATTTAAAACCATTAATTCAATTCATACTCATATTTTTTCTGTAAAACTCAAATTTTCATCCAGCAAATACTGGGAGGATTCATGAATAATAGCAAACATCATATATTAATTAATATTTGTACCTTTTTTTATAAAATGTACAAATATTAATTAATATATGATGTTAGACTAAAATCCTGGTTAATTGAAGAAAAAAATGGCAAACTGTATCATGCCTTTACCTCAAATATATTGAAATTAAAATTAATTCACCAATAAATTATTCTAAGGAACTTTATCACATAACCATCCGAACAGAATATAATGTTTTATTTTGCAACTAATATGACATTAATACTTTAGTTATAAAATGATCGATAGTCAACAATGATTTCTAATATATCACAAAATAATGGGAAACTAGAGTTTATATTAGTAAAATATATCACTCTAAAATATAAAAAACAAGATTGCGTTGGAGAAATGATCCTAATTTATCGACGTAAGAATGCCACCGACTTCTCCTATCGTATGAAGTATGTATGTGTGTATGTTTAATTCTTTAATTCTGTTCCTGAAAAGATAGACATTTCTCTAGTTAATTAGTTTCTTTGAAATATTAATCTTAGTTAGAGCTCATCAACATGAGATATTCACATGAAAATGAGAGTGCTAGATTAAAATTTCTAGAAACTGAATTAAGCAAACTGACATTGACTGAAGGAGGGCGAAACTAGTTATGAGCTCGAGTTAAATGTTTCTCCGCCAAGATTAATTGTAATGTTGGCGACTAATGCATAATTAGAGGGAGAGGAGTTTATGTAGTAGTGCATGATTCCATATTTTCTGGCTATCTCATTATTCGTAAAGAACACGAATGTGAAAGCAATTTATTTATCAATGCGTTTTCTTTTTAAATACCAGAAACATTTTCATTCATATATTCACTGATTTCAAATGTATACCAGGTTTGAATCAACAAATAAATGATATAAACTGCTTAGGTAAATAAAAATATCAAGATAATAATAATCAAGAATAAATATCAAGAAAGGTAAATAATATGTACTATATTAATATTACGGATCAATTTCAAAAATAATTTTCTAATTCTTCAATAAATCATAGTCTAAATAGTTTCTGTATTTTAATTATTATAATGAACTACAAATTGATTCCTTTACATTTATGCTTTTTATTATGTTTTATAGCTTTTAATTATTTTTTCTTTGTTTTTATGAGAATTGAAATTTTTGTTTTGCTGTTTTCCTTTTGATGATAGTTTATTGAACTGAATGCCTTTCATTTTGCTTTTTAGGTAATATTTTCAGTTATTTTATACCATGAATAAAGAAAGAACAAAAACATGTCTTGCGTAAGGTATGGAAATTTGTACAGATGTAAGTTATAGAACATTGAAAATGGTAATAAATCAGAAAATTGTACGATAGAGTGACTATAAACCAAACAGCTATATGATAAAAAAAAAAAGTGGTATTACATACATTTATAACTATAGGCAGAGATTCTGAACTAAACTAAGTGTGTGACCATTAAATGTTACAATTTTCATTTTTATTAAAACAAAATTTGGAAATCAACTGAGAAATGGATGTAGTAATGAAAAAATGCATTAATACTTGTAAGAGTTTTTATTTTAACTTTCAAAATTGTACATCACAAGAAAGCTACATTTTCTTGCTTAAATTTATCAATATATGAAAAAATATAAATATTATTCTTTACTCTTACTTTGTTTCTGTCCGGAAACAATTTTTGCTCTATATTTTAATTACTTGTCATGTAAATAATCGAAATTCATAACACCAACAATAAAATGAGTGCACCAACAATGAATTTATTGCAGTTCCTCCTGATTTTCTTTTTTATTTCAGATTTTCTTGGGTTATATCTATTTCAGATGTGCTATTGAACTGTTTTCATAGTTCATTCGCTTGTTTAAACATGATAAAGCTTTCAAAAATATTTTTAAAGAAGTATGAAATCACTTTTCATAACTGTAAAAACTCGAAATAAAAGTCATTAAATAAACAAATGTAAGAAAAATAATTCTTGGTTAAGTAATATTTCTATCGGGACACATATAAAAAACAATAACACACTAAATAATATGAACTTATTTTGAAATTCATTTGACTTAAAAAAAAACAATATGACAATGTTCTAATTGAATTGAAGTTTTCACACATTTTCACCATTTTGTTTCCTGCCATTAATGGGTAACATAAGTACAGAACAGTTGACCTTTGAAGCCAGACTCCTCGTCATGTGATACTTCAGCGGGAAATAATTTAAAAATGTAGTAAAACCTATTTTTCCTCAAAAAAAGTTTTTATCTTTAAAATGTATACATTTTAACTATAATCAGGCCTTTAACATACATGAGTATGCATTAACAGTCCATCGTATTTGTGACCACCTCAATGACATCAGCATTACTCCTTAATTTCTTATTAATTAATGCTTTATATCAATAAGCAATAATTATAGTAATTAATTGAATTTATTTTTTAGAAATAAGTTCTAATCATGATAAAAAAAAAAGCTTTAAAATTTGCATACTTGCCAACATTTAAAATTATAAAACCTAAAAGTTTTTCGATATCTTATAATAATGTGCCCGAAACATTCATTTACAATAATATTTTTGCTTAGCAATGAAGGAATTCTTTAACATTTCAATATTGATAAAAATATACTATTATAAATATAACACTTTATTAAGTAACATTTATCTGTTTAATAATTTATACCAAGAAATATTTTTATCAAAACGACATTTCAAGAATTTAAATACAGACGTAGATTGATATCGTGTTTAATACTTGAGAATATGTTTTCTACAAAAATGATCAATTTACTTAAAATAATCCTCCAATAAACTTTAGTAATCTAAATCAACTTTTCAATAATCGTCACGGCTAGAATCAAACTAAAGTATAAGTGGATGAAAATAGATTTTAAAATTGAATAAATCGATACCCTTTAAATCAACACTGTAAAGGTTTTCTTATTTTTTAAAAAGTAGTATATTATACAATATAAATCACTTTTGTCTCTTCTTTAAGGTCCTTTTATATATATACTGTATATATCATTTTACTGCTAATCAATTATGCTCAAGAATTTGGAAAAGAAGCTCCAATTTCAAACTGATTTGACAATCAGTATAATTTTATCTCTCGACCAAAAACGGTACAAGCAAAAACTTATCCAAAATCTGTACATTGCACGGTCAAATTGTACAAGTCATCAGCTGCGAATTCAATAATGCAATTAGTTCACAAATCAAAATTTGTTGCCAGATTAAATCTAACTCATAAGTTAAATGTGGATGAATAAAATCAATTTTAATTGGTTTTTGTTCAATTATATATCTATGTGCATGTCATGCAAATACTTTTTCGGATAATATTGGGCATCTAAAATTTTAATCGTGTTGAAAGAATGCTCCTTATATAGGAATTCGAATCGAATATATTTAGGTTTGTCATTCTATGAAATCAATTAAGTGTGACCAAAATCGCTGGTCCGTTTAACTGTGTTTTCTCCATCCCAGAAAATCAATTTTTCGTTCCGATGTCTCAGTGGCACGGAATCAATAAGATCTTATCAGCAAAAGCGATCGGTCTCAATTCGATAAAATGGAGAGAATATTGGCGCCACGAGTAGTTCCTTTTATCTTTCTGTTTTCTCTGTATTTGAAGAGCATCTTAGTTAATGTTTCCTTCGAGAATAAGTCTTTATACCTCTGATATTTAAGAAGTAATTTCTTTTATGTCGAAAATTGCAGCATTTTAAAAAATAAATTCATACTGAAAAATTCTACTTAAATTATAAAATTGCCACTTGTTTTATTGTTTCATTATTTATTTACATTTCTGTAAATTATATGCATGTTAAATACCCTATAAGTTTCTTATTTTCTTGAAACACACAGAGCATGGAAATAATACTTATACAGTTCACTTATACTGCTCAAAATACTTATACTGTTCAAAATACTATTCACTTATAGAAACATGAAACAAAAAACAGATAATTTTAATAGATTGTTATTTAAATAATTTTGAAAAAACTTCGTAACATTCATCTTTATTATTTAACAATAGTTATGTTCACATCTGGTATCTTTCACTCTGAAGTGCAAGATCCATATTTATAAATGAATTTTTTTTTTTTAAATCAGACTGTGTTTCTGTAAATTGGATATAATTTTTCAAATAGGCACAACTTGCTACTTAATTTATGCTTAAATTATTTCTTATATAAACTTATCATAATGGTAATAAAATTACTTCTTTGTGACTAATCATCAAGAAAAATTGTTTTTCTAGTTAAACTTGTACACTAATTTTCCACATGGTTGCTGTCGGTGTTATCGCTTAGTTCTATCATAGTGTAAAAATTACACCAAATTTTTTATATATTAAAAATAAATAATTTTCTTAAAAGTAATAGCTAGTGGAAAGTTTTCAAATTTTTAATTTATTCCACAACCACCCAATATTTATAAGTGAAGTTGGGTGCTTATGCCAAATTTTTTTAAAAAATGGGTTATTGTTAGCTGGTAATATGGGGTGCGCTGCTCCACTTTTCCAACTGAACCATATTTGGTGTGGAGTCCGACTTCCCCAGTACACACATGCCATAGGTACCTGTTTATAGGGTAGGCAACCATTCACACACATACAAAGAAAGGACAAAGACTAGAAAGAGAGAGAAAGTACTTCCATGCCCGAGCCAGGATTCGAACCCAGGTCCCACCCATCTGTTGCTAGGTACGCTAACCACTAGACAGGTTGGGTGGTAATGGGTTATTAAAAACCGTATATCTTTATCTAAGAGATAAAATATTTAAAGAAGAGAAACTTTTAAAAAAGTGCAGTTAAATCAGAATTATTGAAAATAATAAAAATCCAAATTCAGGAAATGAAAGAGGTTAAAATCTTGAAATCCACGATGAAGAAATAAATTAAATATTGAATTCTTTTTACTTTTTTATTTCTTTATATTTGAATTGGTCGTTAAGCGTGATTAAAAGTGATAACCATTCGATAACGAGAAACAATAAAGTCATAATGAGAAGAGACGTTCTTACGAATCGTTAATGAAGGAAAATTTTTGGTTCCAAATTACTTTCGCTCGCACAAGGATTTAAAAAAAATCCTTATCGATTTTTCTCAGAAGATGAGTAACTCCAGTTGCAACGAGTCATTAAAAAAATGAAAGCACAAGTTCTGAAATTATTTTATTTTTTGGCTGCTTTACTATTTAGTATTTTGCATTTACTAATGAATTTCTTTATTAAAAATTATTATGCATAATAATATATAATAAATTAAACTTTTTTATATATTTTATTTGAACAAAATAAAACAAATATATGCGATAGAATTCCGAATTTATTTGGAAAAAAAATGGCATTAGAGTTTATTTTAACTCTATTTACTATGCTTTCCAGAAAAAATGCCACATCAGTGTAAAAGTCATACTTGAAAAAAACGGTTTTAAAAATTTGGAACTTCGAATTAAGGTAAGTGTCACACTATACTAAATAGAGAGAGGTGTTACCCTGTATTTTATTGTAACAAAATTTTAATCCATGTAATATGGCGTTTCATTTAAAAAATGCACAGACTAAAATTACTCCTCAAAAATAAATTATACACATGAAAAATTATAAAAATATATTTACTATTAAAAATATACTAATATTTACTAAAAAAACTGATATTTATAACACTCATACTATATTATAAATAATATCACAGTAACGATAAATTAAATTATAAACGAAAATAGAGAATTTTATTTTTGTTAATAAAGCACAACTTACATCAGACAGAACATCATGAGAATTTTTTAAAATCTGATTCTCCTATATCCAAATTAAAAGGATGTAGTATTTCTTAAACTAAACAAGAATTTAAACAAGGAAATCTGCCAAACCCTCATATAAAATTTTTTAAGGAACAATTTCTTAATCTGAGTATATAATTTCAAAATTTTTAAAATTCTGTTATTGATGATATCAACCATTTTCACGCACTTTCTGTGTCTTTCACCATTTTGCAAAACTATAATAGAATACTTTTTAATACACATAAACACCATAACAGTAGAAACGTCACAAATTAGTGAACACATTTAATTTTTAAACATACAAAAGTTCTTTTCACAATTATGGTTGTATGAATTTCATATTCTGAAAAAATGTTAGATTGAAATAAAAATCAAATATCTTGATAAACGTAAAATACAATAAAAGTATGATGTGCTCTCATTTTTCAATTTTTCTTCAACAAATTTAAATAATAAACTTTATGTATAATTTATCAATAAGTTACTCAAACAATAACAATAATTTTGGAACGAAAAATATCATGTATTCTAGGTATCTTTGATATTTTCACTACATTTCAATTTTCTCTATAATAACAGTGAAGAAGAACACAAATATTTATTAAAACACTTAACAAATTTGAAATTCTGTTTTTAATTCTTAAAACTCTTTATTTTAAGAAGTAAAAATAGCATTACTTTTACAATACAATAACTTTTGAAATTAAATGAAAAAACTATTTTTAATGGGAAACACTCCACTGTATTTTTAATAGATTATGTTAAAAAAATTTTATCTAATTAAAAACTTAATCAAGACAATAAATTATTATTATTAAAGAAATGTTTTAAAGTATTAAAATTTATTAAGTTTTCCGTAATTAAAAATGCGAATGAACAAACGTGTAATTTCTTTAAAATACGAAATTGAAAGTTTTTCTTATATATTGATATTTATTTAACATGAATTTTTAATATTTTAAATAAATTTTTTTTAAAGTTAATTGTTTACTTTTCATAAAAGTTCGATACGCACTTACTTATTAAAATTTTACAAACCGGGTCTTATCAGAGGAAATATGAAAAAAAAATGCATTTAATGATATGGAAGAATGTAACATCCAACTTTCGAAAGCTATGACAAATCTTCAGGAAATGGTTATTTTTATAGTGTTATTTTAGTATACATAAAATAACAAGTTACCAAAAAAATGAAATTATAAAAGCAACAACGTTGTTTGAAAAAGCAAATATTATTTCACTGCTTGAAGCAGAAATTGCTTCTGCTCTAAAAAAATCTGTTGTGTCGAAATGTAGCAATAAGTCAAAAATATCAATAAAAAGTTGTCAAAAAATGCAATTTTTCTACCATCAAATGTATTTTATATAATATGCCAGAGTTTCACAATTTTCTGTTTTTAATATAACAAAAGGCATCCATGACAAACTTGAAAGTGTCAGGTCCAAAAAAATGTGACTCGATAAAAGGTTCAGATATATCATGTGGCTCAGACATCAAAATATAGAGAATTGAATTTTTATGGAACAAATAAATTTAATATCGGAGGCCATTCTTTCTAGACCAATGGTTGAGCTGGTTCAAAGAAAGAAAAATTAATATTTCCGGAAATGTCATTTTGGAGAAATTTTTATATTGCTTCAGCTAGTACCAACTGAGAAATGAAACAATGTTTTCTAAGAAATTAAAATAAAGGGCATTTGATAAATAAACTTATATTCATGTTCATCAAATTAATTCCTTAATGAAAATGTTTAGTGTTTACAAATTTTTATTCAATAGCCAAAAATACATAAAAAATATATATAACAAATAATGATCAAATTATAGATTGTGTGCAATTGTATTACTTATTGTAAGTTAATTATCTAGAATAATTAATGAGCGGAATTGATTGTACAACAATATTGGAAAATTTAATAATCAATTGCCCCAGAAGGAAATAACATTACTTTAATATGGTAAAAGCTGTTTTGTAATAATTTTATTAACTTTTCAAGCAACAGAGTAATATTAAAATATATTCTCATATTTTTAAACATACATTTTAGAAGATAACAATACTTTAATAACGAAATGCATTTAAAACATGCAAGAAGAGAGTATTGTACACCAATATAAAATATAAAGTATTTTTATAATGTTTTAGAAAATTTTTACGATTTTTTATTCATTTAAATCTAAATGTTGAAAAAATTTTTAAAATATGCTTTTATTTAACGTATACTGCACAACACTGAAACTATTGGAATTACATTAATTTTTATTCATTATGATTTTATTTATTTAAAGCTCTTGCCATGGTGTCGAGTTTTTAGTAGTCTTTACAAAACCGTTTTATTTGTTCTTTTATTTTATGTGATATGATACATGTAACTGTGACTTATTTGTTATATTCCAAACCTTTTATAGTCTTCTATACTCTATCTATTACAGTGCAAAATAAAATTATAAAGAAAAAAACTATATAAGGTGAAAATTCAATGTGAAATTAGATTATTATAATAAATTCCCTTTGTTCAACAACTTGTTGGTTCAATTTTTACTTCTGCCATAGTTATTTGTAGTGGTTTACCAATACAAAGAACTATGGTCGAATTAGAAATTAAACCTTAGTACAAGCTTTTGAACTAAAGGACAAAAAGCTTATTGATAAACTGGTAGTTCATAATAAAAGAAAAAAAGAGGATTAAAAAGTTCAAGAGGAATTCGTGGTTTGTAAAATTACTTTTCCCTATAATAAAAAACAATCTAAATAGACACGAACATTGCATCAGACTTATAAAGGAAAAACTGAGGACGTTGAGTCAGAGTTCCGAAAAGAGTATATGATTAACAAAATTATGAAATCAGAAGATAAATATGTTTTTGAAGTAAATAATCTAGATTTATTGATGGCAGAGGCGTCATATGAAATTTCCTTAACATTAGTGGAAAAAAAAGATCCTTGGTTGGAAGTAAAAGAATTGTTAAGCATTTGCACTAAATTTTTTCCGTCATGTTAATTATAATAAAAGAAAAGAAGACAAAATTGCTACATTAAAGCTGACTGTTATAAGATATCTTAAAATCCGTATCAGCAATTGGAAGACCTAATCCATTCTTATATTATCTTTTTTCGAGTAGTTAACGAAATCAATGAACATATCTGTTGCTAAAGAGTTAAACATTTTTTGTTAAAAATTTACCATCTGGAATCATTGCAAGTAAAAAAAAAGGATTAAGTGTATATGAAATAATAAAATCGTGCAAAAGGATTCTAGGAATAAAAATAATTCATTGCTCTGGCGGTGCACTTCAAGGAATAAGTAGTTTTATCGGTAACACTGTAATTTTCTTTTAAACCTTTGTTTAAATCGTTCAACCCTAAAATATTGCTATTTTATACATCAAGAAGCACTTTGTGCCAAAACTCTAATCATGCAACACATAATGTTACAGATAACGAAATATATGATTAATGTTAAACCAGGAGCATTAAAATGACGATAATTTTGTATTGTTGAATTTGGAATAGAAATAGGATAAGTTTAAACTTCATTGTGAATTACCTTGCCTTTCTAGAGTATGTTTTGAGTAGATTTTGGAAATTGAAAAATATTATTTTTTAATTATTTTTAAAACAGGAAAATGAACAATCTGATAGAAGAATTTTATTTGACAATAGTTTGTTATTTAATTTGATGAGTTAAGTTAATATTACTAACTATATATTTCAATTATCTAAATTTAAAACCCATGTAAAAATGAGTTATTTCTTAGATTAATAAAAAAACATCAGTTCATTTGAAATGTAATTAAAACTGTACATCCCTCAATTAGAAATTGAGTATTTGAGATAATTTTCATGTTAAAGAGAATAGAGTTTGTATGTTGAAAAAGAAGCAATTTATTCAAATGTATTGAAAAATTCAAAATATTTTAAAAGATATTTGACAGTTGCTTTCAAGATTTTACTCAAACAGAAAATTGCATTCTTGATTTTATAATTCCATGTTTACTTAATAAAAATACCAATTCAGATGATTAGATTCAGATGATGATTTATAAATTGAAGTGATTGATTTAAAAATAAAATCTTTTTCCAGATCTAATTGCTAATGATCGAATTCAATTTTGTCATTCATTCCAATATAAAATACGCAAAGATAAAAAAATTGCAAAGAATTATATTTGTCGTTTTGGGATGGTATACAGATATGAATGTCTTCATTTATGAAATTTGTTAAAAGCAAAAAAGTTCTCACAAATAATATATTTAAATTTCTAATCATTCTCCATTGCTTTCAGTTACAATCTTTCAAAATCAGAAAAATTATAATAATTCTAAATGTTTCATTGATATTAATTGTGTACTGTAATAAGTGTTGTCTTATATAAAATAATGAATCATTCTAAAAAAGTTAATTATGTTTATTAACCTAATTCTTTTAACATGTTTATTTAACATGCGTCCTGATCAGAATTCCATCTAGCAAGTATAAAAAACAAATAAATCCAAGTTCCAAAACCAACGATTGTACTTCAGAGTTATCTTCCTTAATAGAAACTTTCTCATAGTCATGATACCATTACGGAGTAACCATTCCGTCATACAAGAGCTCATTCTTTTTATTAATTGATATGCTTCATTAAACTGGAATAAGTTAATTAACTCAATTGAATGATAAAACTTACTTATCCCCTTCCCTTAATTAAAACAGACTCTATTCTTATTTTTGCTTACAGACTCTTAACTGTGAGCATGGCATGGTATAAAAGGAACTCGAATCATAAGCCGTATCTAAGAATTTATTCTAAAATTCACGCATGATGTAAGAAAGAATTTGGTTACACTATCAACCTTCACTTTTTTCACCGAAAGAGTAGTTCAACTAGTAACAACGGTACCCAGTAACAACAATAAGTAATAGCTCCATAATATTTCATAGATTTCTTAAATCATTGTCAATACATTTATGGCGAACAATATATGTAACAATTTTTACCACAATGATCTTATATTATAACCAAGGTAACCTGTCCTTTTATTTTTTGTGTTAAGGATTTTAATTGTTTGAATCGTTGTTTGTACCACTGCTTATGAATTAAGATTTTTAACATATTTTGAGACAGTTAAAAATATTTTTAATCTATTTTTATGGCTTATTTCACTTTACTATATAGCATAAGGAGCCATTCCCCGCTGGTGTTAACTTTTTAATTTTCATAGTGGAAAATAATTCCTATCTTCTCTTACATGCTGTTATCAAATCTGATTACATTTGATTTGCAATACCTTTTTTTTTACGGCCATTTCTACATTGAATTTTAATTACATGTAAAAATATTGCAGATATATTTCCAATTGCATTTGTGATAAATCAGAGAATTAATAAAAAAAAATTCAGTCTAAAAATTATTAAATTTAATCTAATTAAATTAAGAAAATGTAACAGTTAAAACACATGATAATAAAAAAATATATTCAGTTAAAATAATTTAACTTAGATAATTTTATTTAGATCATTTAAAATAATTTAAAAAATATGAACTTGAGACTTTTCTTTCTTTACGTGCTGACGAGTATTTATTGAAAAAAACTTTTTTAATTGCGACTTGTGAGAAAGATTTTGACATTTGTTTTTCAAACCATTTTATGCGTATTTCATCTTATACATTAGATTTTACTTCTGAATTAAGGCCAACAAGTCGAAAATATAAATATGGATCTAGCCTCTAAATGAAAACATTTGCTTTTGTAGTTTTACGTCCGAACTCGTGATAACGATAGATATTTTTGACTTAGATATGCTTATGATTTTTGCGAATATATATCGTAGCTCTTGTCTGAAATAGTATAACTTTACAACAAATATCAATATATTTTCCATCTATAATATACGAGCAGGCCATGATATATATATATATATATATATATATAAAGAGATGTGAAAAGTTGAAAATTCCTTTTGTAATTAAATTTTAAATATTGAATTCCAGACATTATTCATTCATCTTCCAAAGCATTTCCGATCGGTAGCTTATTGAGAAAACTGAAAACACGTTTTGGCATTGAGCAATATTTTATTTTTTTAAATGATAAGATAGAAGAACCCGAAGCTTTAACTATTTAACTCTACTTCTAGTGGTTATGCATTATTTTGAAAGGCAAAAAAAAAAACCCGTATGATTCTTTCTTGAAGTAGGAAGAGAATGTCACATCTCTTATATAAACCCATCGCTGCATAAACAACTGAACATATAATTCCAATCAGCCTTAATTAAAGTATACAATATATTTTTATTAGTTACTCTATATCACTGTAATAATTTTCTATCTTACTTCTATTTTACGGTAATAAATTTTAAAATGTATACTCAAATCTGATTATTTGCAAAAATTAATTCCATTCATTAAAACCTTAATGGAGAGGAAATGACTTTGCAACAAAATTGAAATGCATAAAATATTTAGTTTTCAATAAAGAAGCAATTCATGAAATTTTTATAAAGAAATAGATATGAATTAAGTTAATAAATCTTGTTAGTTTATATATATTTGAAGAATATTTTATCTGAAATACACTGTTCAAAACTTTTTAGCTGATTGATACGTGGTCGACAGACGTAGTAGGTTATATAAGAATAAATTACACATGTTTGGCAGAAAAAAAATGCATTTTATTGCGCATTTGTGTACAAAAGGAAAAAAACACAATTTGTGCATATGAGGAAAAAAGAATAAGAAAAGGTGTTGTCTTCAAAGGAAGTCATTTTCAGTAGGGGGTATGGTTTCTACGGACAGCTAGCAACGTTGAACACCTTTGAGACATGGAGTCAATGAGGCTATTAATCACGCGTTGGGATATTCTGTCCCACTCTTCCAGAAGAGCTCTTTCCAGTTCTTAGAGAACTTGTGGGGGTGGTTGGTGACCAGCAACTCGTCTTCCTAGAGCGTCCCAAATGCGCTCTATAAGATTCATGTCTGGAGAACAAGCTGTTTATTCCATTCGTATGATTTCTTCCTCGAAAAGGAAATCCTCCACCAGGTTAGTACGATGTGGCCTGCAGTTATTGTCCATTAAAATGAAGTCATCTCGGATTGCTGCAGCGTAATAGTTCTGAGGATCTCTTCCCTATATCGGCGACCAGTCAGAGGTCCATCTCGAATGATATAGAGGTCTGTGCGCCCGTCAATGGAAATGCCACCATACACCACCACACCCCCACCGCCAAATCTGACACTTTCATGCAAGAACGCAGGATTATTCCTACTGCCACGGTCCCTCCAGATGAAAATACGCCTATAATCAAGATGAACTGAAAAATGAGACTCGTCAGAAAAAAGAACATTGCTCCAATCATTTTTCTTCCTGTTCACATGCTCTGTTGCCCACTCCCTGTAGTCTCGACGATGACTTGATGTTAGTTTAACACATACCATCGGTCGGCAAGCATACAGAACTTCACCATGAAGCCGGTTTCGAACAGTCTGTGTTGAAACCGTGGTGTCAGTAGCCGAGCGAAGGTGTTGTTGAAGAAGAGTAGCGTTCATATTTCGGTGTCTCCGAGCCGTTAACACTAAATAAAGATCTACATTGGACGTTGTTGCCCATCTACAATCTTACCCTGGTCTTCGGCCTGCATTTCCAGTCTCCAAAAAACGGTTCCAAATCCTGGAAATCACACTTTATGACACTCCAATGGCTTGCGCTACTTCGGCTTGAGTTTGTCCCCCTTCTAACATATCAACAACTCTCCAAGCTTCTGAATCGGTTAAATGACTTCGCTGAGACATCGTACTCATCAAAACAAAGCAGTCACTGAATGCCGATCATCCTTGTCTTCGTTGTCTTTTATTCAGTTGAAAGTCAAATTTCATTCACTGCCACTAACGTGTAACGTAACTAACGTGAAGTGACGTTTTTAACGTCGAACTCAAAATTACCCTACTCCACAGTTTGAAAATCAGAAAAATTTTCATTTGTGATTCTCTTTTTCCATTTTCAGCAAAAAAAATTTCGCTTTTATCTTTATTTTATGTAAAACTTACAATTTAATTATTTTGAGCAGTGTATTTAAAAGCTAATTTATGTAGTAAGAACATTAATTTTAATAAAATTAAATTCTGCAGTAGAATTGTCAATTAAAATCTTTGATTGCATTTAAAAGAAAATGTCAACAAATTCACATTCTTATTTTTAAAATAAAATGTTTAAACTTATTTTTTTTAATAAGTAACTTTATGAAAATAATGAAATTCTTCTTGTGCTATTGCTTAAAAAGAAGAAACTTGGAACCCAAAAATTATATGTTCAAAGAACTGGAATGGCAATTTATCTGGCATGGAAGCTGATGTAATCGTTGAAGGTTAAATATGTACGTCTTAAAATATGCCACCGTGATAGGAGATGGAGACAGCAATATATATATATATATATATATATATATATATATATATAT
>JAPDSC010002521.1:55017-69987 GCA_026290005.1 Latrodectus geometricus
TTTTTTTTTGTAGATATATATGCTTTAATTTTGAATGATTGTAAATAATGTATAAAATCATATTTTGTTTGCATTACTACAAGCTGTATTTGCATTTGATTATTTATTGAAAATGTGAACATTATATTTTTCACAGTTTTGCTAAACTTATTTATTTTTGTCAAATTTACCTATGTGTTTTTATAATGTATATTTAGTACTGGTTAGACTATACTTTAGGGTGCCCCTTTGATTCTCGCCAAGTTGTTATCGCGATTGATCACCAAGCTGGGCAAAACCGAATCGTGTTCTGATTGATTTAGATCCAGTCACGAGGCTCTGATTGGTTTATCGTTTTTAGAATTTTGAAAATCCAATGGACCTTGTGTTATCTTTGAATGTTCAATCATACCTGTTAACACTGTAATTGGGGTGAACAGGAATTGCGCCAAAGAAGTCGCCAAGTTCGCCAAAGGGCATTTTAAAGTATAGTTTTACCTTAGTACTATTCTAATTTTGTTTTTATCACAAATAAGTGAAAAAGAAAAATAACTGAAAAGTTTTAAAATCTTCAACTGGAATTTGAATTACAGGCTTATGTTTATTACAAAAGTAAAAAATTCAGATTTAAAACGTACGTCAAAATAAGTTTTAAATCCGAATACTGTTTTTTTAATAAATATGTACTTCAAAGTGTAACAGTAAATTTCATTCCTATTTACGAATAAAGTTGGAATGTAGCATTTATTATGTGATAAGATTTCTTTCTAGGCTATCTCTAAGTAGATCTGGTTATATAAAAATGTATGTGTGTGTATGGATGCATTATGATTATTATATAATTAAAATTACAATATTATTATGTTAATTACGCATATATACATATAGTTAAATTTGAAAAATTAGAAAAATGTAAGTATTATACTAAGTTATTTTTTAAAAGTATACTTTTTAATTATTTGCTGCAATTTTATTCAAATATCTCATAAATCAATGGGGATCAAGTCTCATAATATTAAGACAAACTGTATCGTATTGAAATAAAATCTTACTGAACCAAGACACTTAAAATAATAGATAAATAAATTTTGAATCATTCATGTATTTCATATTTGATTTGAACTCTGGTATTTTTGACTGTTTAATAAATAATTGTAAAATTACTCAATATTTGCGAGACATCTGCATATATTTTTAGGGAGAATAATAAAAGCCGAATTTTAAAATGAATTAGAACCATCGGGCAGTGGGTAATTCCGGTGTCTGTTTTGAGGAGCATTTGAACTAACCCTTCTTTTTCCCTTCCCTGTTCTATGAACCTAGGGGCTAATTTGATATTCCAGCTGTAACTAGTTATGGAGAAATTTAAAACTCTTTTTGGCTGTTTTTATGCTGTTAGTTCATTTATTTTCGCAATATAATGCACCAAAACTTGAAAACCGGCTAAGTTCGTGGGATTTATTGTCTAGCGATTTCAACCAATAATATTATTTTGGATATTCCCCTTTACAAGCTTTGAGAACTAACGCCAGATGGGGCGAGAAAACAACGGGAGCCTACACCTCGGTGTTGTGGAGGAGTCTTAAGACCATTTGAATGTTATAAAATATTCCTTGAGGTATAGAAAAGATTCTTACAAAGTATTTAGGACAATTTTGAACATGACCTTAAATAATGAGTTACAATTAAGCGGAACAAGTGAGAATTGGTTCAAAATAAAAATAATCAATAAAAATACTGGGTGGTTATAAATTAACTTCCGCTATAAACGGTATCCTACAATGTAAACGTATGAATGGAATGCAATGAAATTTTGTGCATGGGCTATGTACGAGATAGGCTCAAGGAATTTTGAAAAAAAGTTTCAAAATGTCCAGGGCAACTTTAGGGGAAAAAATATAAAATTTAATGCAATAAACGACCAAAACAGAATACATAATATTAATATTTTACAGATCATCTTTTGATCAAACCACGTTAAGTAAAGGTAAGGGAAAAACAAAAATTGTTCATTTTGCAAAAACAAGAACAGCTTAAGAAGTTGCTCTAGATGACCAGATGTTAATCGTGTCCAGGACTATGTAGGGAAAAGTACACCACGTGACCACCCTCATTCAATTTCAAAACTTCAAGTCGATGGACCGTTAGAACAATATTTTTTAAAAATAACCATTATTTATAAGAATGTAGAAAGAGTGGAAGATCCAAACTGTAAATATTTTTTCTTTACCTTTGTCGAATACGCAAAGATGATAAGTTTAGAAGAGAAAAGAAACGCACGTCATTGTTCTTAAAGCAATCAAAATTCCAAATGGTATGCATCGTTGTATAAGCAACTTTACAGTGAGTTCAAATCAGTGTTAATAAAAGTTTAAATGAATTACAAATGTTATAATCAAAACTTTGAAACACCTTTTTTTTTTAAATTAGATGAAGAATAAACTCCTGATAAAAGCTTCATTCTATTTTGTGCAATCGTTCTTAGCTAATTCCGAACAAAAATTCAACAGGAAAACAGAATATAAATTTTACTTACATAGAAGATAAAATGGCATGCCCTTGCATTAATTGTAAAAATGGTTTTCCAATTAAATTAAAGAGCTTTTCAAGTTCTGGTTGACATCTGCGTTCCTTAAAAAAATAGAAAGCATTCCAAACCTCTTTGGAATTTTCTATTTCTTTTTTCCTTTTTTCACTGTTCGGAGAAGGAAGTTGTCTACCCACCCTTTAACTTCATAATCCATTTGTAGCCTTCCACTTTTCTCGGATCGATACGGAAGAACAGATTTACCATAGTTCCGTTGTTTCACAGAGGACGACAGCTTTCGCTCACTTGATTCGCTACCCCTTTGAGACCTAATACTGTCGTGGTTATTAGCGATGTCCAACAGAGCGCGCCACGGTTGAAGACCTTAGAAATGAACGGCAATCTAAATTCCGAAAGAAATATATGACAGTGCCTCTGGAATTTTCGATTGTGACATTTCGTGGTTTTCCTTTATTTTTGGTTATATTTATGTAACGTTCATAGACAAGTTTATTTTCCTTTATTAAATTAAATCCTCATAAGCAATGTAAATGCTGTTTGGTATGTTCTTTAGTTCTATGTGTATAAATATTAAACATACTATTAACGAAAAAGTTTTGTTTCATGTATTTATAATTATTTGTTTTATTATATGATTATAAATTCATGACTTACCATTAATCTTAATAATGTTTAAAGAAAAAAAAACCGCATTTTTATAGTATTATCTTGAATATATTATGGGCTTGTGGTAAGAAGTGCACTTCTTTTAATGAAAGATCCCAATTTCAGTCACCTCTGTTGGAGATGAATACCACAATTACGTTTGTAAATCTGTCGGGGTAGGTGTTTGATGGTTTCTATGATTTTCTTCCTAGCAAGCATATATATACAGCCTACAAATTTAAAAAATGCCTTAATTAGCTATCATGCATAAATAATGACACTTAAGTGTCAAATAAACAAAATAAACTTGAATATTTCATTTCATAGAAAATATAAGCTTTTGGTTTTTAACTGTTCGGTCATTCTTTCGAAAATACCTAAAACATCAATACATAATAGTAGTTATTATTTACAATTAATTTTTATTCTTTACTTATATATATATTACTGTATATAAATATTTAACCAAGAAATGTTATTTAAAAAGCTTTAATATATAATTAGCGACAGAGTTAAGAAAAAAAAAACATACATTTGAATCTCTATCCTAAATATTTTTATTTCAAATCATATCTATTTCTTTTAAATATTATTTCGTAGAAATAAAATCTTCATAAATTTAAACACATAATAATATAACTTTTTGAATATATATATATATATATATATATATATATATATATATATATATATATTCGAATATATTAGCATTTAAGCTAATATATTCGATTATATTAGCATTGGAATATATACATCATTTGAATTTAAACCCATTCACCAGTAAAATATAGTATAAAATATATACATAGTTATAAAAGATTTAATTTCTTGCAATTCAGCGATTCTTTAATATTATCTGAATGTAATTAACATTGATAATTAATGGTAAATACTTATCACAAAAATTTTTCCTAATTATTATTCATCATCGAATAATTCTTCAATTTAAAAGTTCTCTCATTTGATATTAACTATTTAAAATTTCTTTTACAATTTAAAATTATTCATTTCACATAAAAAAAAGGCTCATCTAAATAAACCAATTTAATTTTGAGGGTTCTTACTTTTGAAATTTTAAGCGTTTATAAAAAAATTGAGCACAATTGCTTCCACTTAAAACTCATTCTTTCCACAAGATTTGATTTAATAGAGACCAAATTTTAAAATGCATTCCAAATTACTACAAACACAAAGTATAAACTGAACCCACAATTTGTTGAAAAACAAAAGCAGTGAGCTATTCATTCATAACCACCATCTCGACTAGGAGCAAAAGCATTTACTTGCTTTATGCATATTCTAATATTTTTAAAATAGAGTAATTCTAATATTTTTAAAATTATTAAAAATAATTCTAAAATAAATAAACATATCAATTAAGCATTCATTTTGTAAGCAATATCATTATTTATTCAACAACCCATATACCTTCAAATGAGTATGCATAATGATGTTATAAACGCGTGTTATAAAAAGATTTATCCTAATGTTTATTCCTTTGATTTTCTTAAATTACTCGAGGAAAAAAAAAGTTAACTATTGGAATTATTTTAGCCCTCTTAATATATATACTCTAAGATTTCTCCACAATCATGAGCAAGAAAGGCAAATATATTAGCATTATATTGATAATCAATATGGAAAAGCTGTGAAAGATTATTTTCTTCATTGAATCCGGTTAAAATATAGAATATTTGAAATTACTTGTTTGTTCTTATGTATGTTTAAAAATTTTGAAAGCTTTGAGATTTATAAAATATTTATCAATACCATTCTTATGTTGTCTGAATCTAGCATTCAGTGATTAATTAAACCAGTTGCAAATACTACAATACATAATGTTGGCAAAAATAAAAATGTGTTTATGAATTGCTTTTTGTTATAAAACTAAAAAGTGATATGAAAAGAGAACACGAAAAGTCCATCTTTCATTGACTTTTTTAAATACAATAATTATTATAAAATTGACTTTTGTAGCAATTTCAAAATGGAAAGCTTGCAGTAATAAGATGCCAATGCAGATTCATATCCTTCCACTATATCACCACATTTAGTTAAATCAAATTGATAAATTCAATGAAGGATATTAACGAACCTGTGAGTTTAATTTGGTTTGTCAGGAATTTGGACCACGAGGATTGATTCGACTTCTACGAACTTGTTAGAAGGAAAATAACGAAGCTCCGTCTAGGTATATCCACGTACTCAGATAAAAGCTTTTAATTTTTTTTCGATATGCAATCATATTGCTTCTGTGTTCATCATAAATGCATTTTAATTACATTACAGTATTGGTATTCACAATACTATCATTTTGTATGGAAATTTTTGCAAATCTTGTTTACTTGGAGCTTTAATTGCTTAATGAAAGGTGCTTCTCAATTTTCACATGATTCAAATAGACTTTTACCACTTGCATTAGCAACTTGTTGGCACTGCAGCTTTCACTTCGCTTATTTTCAATGATACCGTTACTCTAGTCAAATTAAAGTTAAGAAATAAATTTATATTTGCACAACAGTAGGTTATATGCTAAGATTGAATATAAAAAATAGCTTTCAGAGGTTGTAATTCCATTTTAGATATACAGTCTACCTAAATCTGAAATCCAGTATCTTCCAGCATTTGCAAGTCGGAAAACCCGTCGCTATTCATGCACTGCTCAAAATAATTAAAGGGTATTGAGGCTGTGAGGAACACCAGGAGAATTGTTTGATTTATTGATACATTAAGTCAGATATATTAGGAAATAGGAGATAAAAATGACATTTCTCTGGCAAGCAAAACACGTTTTATTGAACATGGAAAATCAGTTTTTGCACATGAGAGCAACAAATTAAAGATGTTTTCTTAACAAAATCATTTTTAGTAAGGGTTTTCCCCGAACGGCTAGTATTGATTCAATGGGGCTAACAATGAGGGGCTAGAGTATTCTGTTCCACTCCTTCAGGAGAACTCTTTTCAGTCCTTGGAGAATTTATTGGAATGGTAAGCATATACCAAGTCACCAAGAAAATCATTCACTAAGTTAGCTGTTGCCTGTAATTGCCATTCATTAACATGAAGTAATATGCATTTGCTGCACCGTAAGGGATTACAATTGGTTTGAGGATCTCATCCTTATATCGGTGACTGGACAGAGTTTTATGTCGAATGATATGGAGATGATGGCATAGATTCCCCTCTCCCACCGTCAATTTGACAATTTCTTTCACGAAAGCAAAATTGTTTCTATTGTTACTTCCCTTCAGTAGAAATTACATAAATTATCAGGATTAAAAGGAAAAGGGACTCAAAAAAGAATATTGTGTCCATTTATTTTTCCGCCAGTTCATATGCTCTGTTGACAACTCCCTGAGAAGATGAAAGAGTCTTGCTGTAAACGGGATACACACCACTGATCGGCAAATACACAGCCCCACAGCATGAAATCGATTTTGACAGCTTGTTTCGAAACTGTGGTGCCAGTAGCCGAGCAAAGGTGTTAAAGAAAATTGGCATTCACATTTCGATGTCTCCGAGCACTATGAGTTAAATAACGATTTTTATTGGGCATTGCTGCACTTCTACTATACCTTGCGTTGACCTTTGGTCTGTATTCAAGTCTACAAAAAACAGTTCTAGATACTGGGAAATCCCCACACTTTTTGAAATTCCAATGACTTCTACTACATCGGATCGTGAGTGCTCCTTCCCCCATTTCTAACCAGCCGACACTCTCCAAGCTTTTGATTCGGTTAGATGACTTCGTTGAGACATCGCACTTATCGAACTAAGACGCTTCATATGTATAAAACTGAATGGCGATCATTCTCTTTTCCGATTTTTCTTTCATTAGGTTGAAAGCTATATCTTCTCTGCTGCTAATAAAGGGTTGTCTTTGATGACAAATTAAAATTTGCATACTGCGAAGTTTGAAAATGAAAAAAATTTCTATAAATATCAAATAAACATTTATATTAACATATGTCTGTTAGAGTTACATTAAATTAGTTGTGTTATTGCGCAAATTATTAGAAGAGAAGTAACTGTAAATTAGGATTTGTTGTTACGTTTTGCTGGGTTTGTGTACTTGAAATAACCCCTCGTTTTGACTTGATAAGCACATTTTATTCGACAATAATTAAAAAATAGAATGAAAATCTACATTTTTACACGCACCCTGAAATAATCAAGATACATTAATCTTCAGGCTACTACAATAAAAATATCTTTACAGCAAAGCATTGAATCGTACAGTTTTTAAGCTGAATCTAATTTGAAAAAAAGTTGCCAAAAAATTTGAGCTCTGATCTTCGATTTATTAATTTGCCCACACTCGGTTCCCACCTAAAACATGGATGATTCTAGTGATTATGAATCCTCTTTAAACTGTATGTCATGGTTTAATTAGCCATTGTGTGCAAAGAATGATTGTTAAGTGACCATCGTATCAAAAACTATGGAAGAACCGTAAAAAGAGGATATTTACAAATATCCTCTACTTTAATTAAACATCAAAATGGCTGTGAAATACGCGCCAGGGATGCATCCCGAAACATCATCATATCGCAAAATGATTTTTAAAATCTAAATCATTTCATAGACCAAATCTCGGTAACTCAGTTTTTGTTTCACATAATCAAGTTTAAAGCCATCTTTTTATACTTCTGAAATATCGTAACCTTTCATGAACAAATGTCATTGCTAATGGAATATTTTTGTCAATTAAGAAATATACGAAAAAAAAATATGCAATTTATTCTTTTTAGAACGTTTCGGAAAGCATATCTTTCAGACGTTTTTTCATGAAAAATTCTACATTATTTCTTGCATGAATTAATGTTCGAATACTTAAAAAGAAAATCCCATACAAAATATTATACTTAATAAATCATATTAAGTTGGTTTTGATTAGGTTTGTAAATATTTTATATTAGACATCGTTTATTACATTTCAACGTTTTATTTTATTACCAGGTATGAAAAAATAAAACAGAAACCCAACGTAAACATTTTACGTAGGGTTTGGCGACAAACAATTGAATAGAGAATTTGTTTCTTTATTCAATTTTCTTTTATAGTAACATTTTATTTATTTTTTTTTTTTATTCACTCAGTATAGCTGCAGAAATAGAAGTTTTTATTTGCTCCTGATAGAAAATGTCAATACGGTATTTTTGAATATGTGTTTTATAAATTAACATTTCTTTCATAATTTTAGTTATTATTCATGAAATGGCATACAAGCTATTAAAAGGTTTATGCAATAATTGGTCCTAATTAAAAATAAATTTATCTTGTTTGGAACTCAAGAATATTCAATTAAGTTTAATGTGGTCAATTTACTAAAAGCAAAACATGATAATTTGCTTATCAAATTTATTTAAGATATTTTAAAATAGAATATCTCTTTAACAGTCATATAATTATTAATATAAATAATAGATTTTTTCAATCGTAGGTTTAAATTTTTACTTAATTTTAGTGATATATACTTAAAGATTTAACTGCAAGAATGTTTAAATTGTTCGTTGAATTGTTTTACCAAAACTTTTGTAAATTCATAATTTTAAAAAACTTTAAAGTTCCTACATAAATTTAATTAATAAGAGAAATCTACTTTAAGATAGAAAATATATTCTTTTGTATTTACATAATAAAATTTTTAATATGGGACTAACTTATTCAGAAATCGGTAGAAAAAAAATTAACAAAAGTAAATATCCAATAAACCTTCAACAAAAAAAATTGTAATTTTTTTTTCTTTTTTTTTTTTAATTGAAATGTTTTTAGTCTCAATATGACACTCTAAATAATGGTTCGAAATCTAATTGTTCTAACATTCTAAAATAGTTTGGAAGGATTTTTTAAAAAAAAAAAACAAAAACATAAAAAAATTCGGTAGAAAAGAGCAAATGTCAAAAATAGTAATACGTACAAAATAGCATTTGTTGATAATTCAAAAAAAATTTCTTTCATTAGAGGTATTCGTTACACAAATTAAATTCCAAACTGTTAAATTTAATTTCTAAGGTGAAATACATAGTTTTTGAAAAATCGTTTTAACTGAGATATTGTATTTTAATCTTTGTTTTTTTATTTATGTTATATTAATATTTATATTCTTCTTATATTTTCTTCTTTCAAATAAACAGAAATAAAATTAATTTAACATAACGAGCTTCAAGTGCAAAATAGCCTAGAATACAAGGAGTGATCGAGGATTGAAATCAAATTATGAAATTGATGTTCCAGGCATAATCCACTGTCAATCTAGAAGCAAGTATAATATTAAGAGATTTCAAACGAGTGAATTGTATAAAGAAAAATTACACCATAAAAAAAAAAACAATTGCGTTAAATGGGACGAAAATTGAACTCCGAAATATAAGTATGAAATTAACAGATCGTTTAAAGTTTCCTACGATTCAACATACTAACCAACTTCTTAAATAAAAATAAATCAACAAAAAATTTCCAGAATTTTATTAAAACTAATTTACTACAGACTCTTTCAATCTCAAAAATTTATCATTTTTAGGTAAGGGGGAAAAAAGTTCTTAAGATAATGGTCACAAATATATAAAAGGAGTTTCCAAAAAATTAAAGTAACAAATGAAGAGTTGAAAAAGAAATAACCATCAAGATCAAAGATTTATGACATAAGAATGTATAAAATAACTATCGTGTATGTGTGTATATATAAATATATTAAAATTCTAACTTTAATGTTTTTAGATAAAGAAAAACAAGTTTACTTCCTTTCGAAGTACACGGGCAACTAAATACAATATTTCTACTCTCATCACACTTTAGAGTTCAATATTCCTGTTTCCTAAAGCTGTAAATGGTCATCCATCTACAAACCAAAGCACAATATCGTTCTGCAAAATGTTATTTCTTCAAATCTCTTTACTCCGAAATCCAATTTCATTTTCCAATCATTTATCCACATTAAAATTTTAATTTTTTTTTCTATTTTATTTGGCTCATTTAATGTAAATAAACATAACTATTCGATGAAAACTTTCCTAGATGAACTTTGGAGAAAGAAAGAGAGTGTGTATGTGTGAGAAATAGATACTTTGCTAATTAATTCAAGATTTTTCTTAAGTTTTTGGCTCATTGATAATTTCTGGAAGCACCCTGTTCAACTTATGCAAGTGGAATGAAACAATTCTACAACACTTGACAAGACTCTGAAAAATCAGAATGATTTCTTATAGCAAAAAAATTCACCTAGTTAATGATATCTTTTAAGAATACCAATAATTTGGTCCAGAAAAGTAATATCAAAACTATCTACTTTATTAGAACATTATTTGGTTTTTTGCAAAAACCAATCATTTCTAGCGATTAAATCGCGCTTCTTAAGAAGTACTTTGGACAGCTTATTTGAGTCTTCCTCTCAATAAAGATGCATTATTGCAGGTATATATATTTCTGATCAATAAATCCTGCTTAACTAGGTAACTTCTGTAAGGATTGTAGGTGAATAATCATCTTGTAATTTATTTGTTCATTTGTATGACAGTATATTTTTAATACTCATTTCTGCATCTAAAGTTTCATTTGTTTTTATTTTATATACATGATATCTGTCAGATTTACAATGTAAAAAAACTCCTTTTTAATATAAATGACTTCATTAAACTGAAAGCCTTGAAAGATTCTTTAATTGACTTTTTTTTTTTTTTTTTTTTTTTTTAATTGAAAGAATTGAATTATTTTTTTTTTTTTTTTTTTTTTTTTCATAGAAAAAAAGCAAAGTAAATATTCATTTTATTTTATTGTATACAATGAAACATATTAACAAAATCTGCAATATAAGGGGAGAATCAAGACAATGTAAGTAATGATCGTGCAATCATATGAAGAAATATGACAAACAAAATAACCTTTTGCTATTATGTGTCCTACAACATAAGTTTGAGCAGATAAGCCACCTGAACAGTTGAGAATTAAATATAACACTGTGAGAAGAGATCAAATTAGAAATTAAACAATATATATATATATATATATATATATATATGTGTGTGTGTGTGTGTGTGTGTGTGTGTGTGTGTGTCGAGTGCCAGCCAGACTGGCAGAATGGGTGCACTGCTCCCCTTTTTCAATTGAACCGCAATTGGGTGTGGAATCCTACTTCCTCAGTACACACATGCCAAAGATAGCCGTTTATAGGGTAGGCAATCATTCATAATAGGAAAGGACAAAGACAGGAGAGAGAGAAAGTACATCCATACCCGAACCGGAATTCGAGCCCAGACCTCCCTATCAAAGCCTCCTAGAAAGAGAAGGAAGCCTGAATATACTTCCGCTTCTCGCATGTGACGTCACACGTCGGGGGTTAAGTTTTTCGTCCATCGCCATATTTGAATGCTTTAGTTGCTGTGCTATTGTGCGTGAAAAAATTCTGTGTTTACTTCTTTTTATTTAAATAGGAGGACCATTTTTGTGACATTTTAATTCAGCTGATAAAAATACTTAAAGGTAAGTTACCAAATTATGTTTTACAATATTATATTGTATTATTTTCGATTAAAACATCTACATACATATTCCATGTGCATACCTGTTGATAAGTTCTTAAAGATACATGTGTGTCAAAGGATAAACTTCGCTTACATATTTTGCTTATGCTAAAATCACTATTTTATTTTTTATTTAGACAAATTTAAATTTGCCCTATTCTTATATGTAACTAATTATAATCTATTTTTATACAGTTAGTTTATATTTTGAACATTGTACAAGTGGAATTAATTACAAATTTGTTATTACACAATAGTTATCAAACAACTTCTTCCTATCAATTGACAGTATATAAATTATATATCCTTGCATTCAATTAGCGCTGTGCTTGCATATTAATATGCCACTACTGAAGCCAAATTATTTGTAGCAGAATTTTTTTCAAATGGGAAACTTTTTAAATTAAATAGCTATATGTGAACTTAATATTAAATGTATAAAATTTTTAGCAATTTATAGAAAATTTCAAAAATTATTACAATTTATTAAGTTATTGAAGTATTTTGTGCATTTATAGTAAAAGCTGGAAATGTCTTTATATATTACTCTATTATTTCATTGCTAACTTTAGGACTGTCAATAAGTAACTTTTCTATTATTCATTCAAGATAATGTTCTTACTTTTTTTATGTATTAAAGATATGGTATCTATAAAAATTAATTTAAAATTATTCTCAAAAATATGGTGTGAAAAAGATATGTTGTATACTGTAAAATATTTGATTTTAATCATATTTTTTAAGATAGCTAAAATTGAAATTTAATCCATTTTATTGAATATTTATCAAAATGGGAATAGTTAATGCTTCTCTGTTAAGAGTATAAATCTAAATTTATCACTGCTTTCATATTTTTATATAGTTTAATATTACTGTTATTACTTTGCTTATGTATTCTCAGTTTTATGTAGGTTTTTAAAAATTCTTAATGCAAGAAAATATGATTATCAAATATTGTGATGCAGTATTCAGAATATTCTTCTGTAATGTGTTTATTTTAATATTATCTATTAATATAATTTTATTATCAATTTCTTTAACACAGATAATTAAAAATATCGAGATATAAACATACAATAAATTCTTATAAGATAATTACACAAACAAAATTGTACACCACAATTAACAGAAATGTACCAGTATATTGCATAACATATATTTGCATTATATTAAAATATTCATTTTTATTTACAGATGCCTCGTACATGCTGTGTACCTGGTTGCAGATCTAATTATAAAAAGGAAAAATATGTTAATGTATTCAGCTTTCCCAAAGATTCTGCTGCAAGGAAAAAATGGGAACGGCTGATTCACAGAGAAAATTTTACAGTTACAGACTCTTCAGTTATATGCATTAAGCATTTTGAAGAGCAATTCATTGAACGAAACAATGAAGCTACTCGACCAGATGGAACAGTGCTTTCTATTCCTAGGAAAAAACCTGTTCTGAAAACCGGTGCTTATCCATCTATTTTTCCAGAGCAACCATCTTACATGACTGTAAAATTGCCTGCTAAAAGAAAATCTCCGGAAGAAAGAACTATCTTTAGAACTTAGAGATGAGAAAAATTTCCAGGAGTGGTCTGAAAAAGATGAAATAAAGGATTTTGAGAGCTTTAAGTTAAACCTTAATGACAAACTACTAGAAAATTGGATTGTAATTTCAACCAAAGATAACATCTACTTTGGAAAACCAGATGTGGCAAGTTTCCCAACTTTCAGTATTAGTGTGAGAATATCACCAGAATTTCTAGTAACTGTTTGGCACAAAAATATTTTGATTCCACCTTCAAAACTGAAATGGCTTTTAGGAGTACCAAGTAAATGTACTCGATGGTCTATATTTGAATGCTTACTGAGCCATTTAAATTCATTGGATACTTCTTCTTGTGAAGATAAGTTAGAGGGTAGTATTAAATTGTTAAAAGAAATTGTTGAAGAATCTAATAATGATTCACTCAAACAAAAATTGACATTTTTAATACTGCAACTTGAACTTTGCTTAATGAATACTCCACGATATCAAACCGACATTTTATTATGGGCTGCAAAGTTTTATTTCACACATCCTTCTGCTTATCGTCTTGTGAGAGATTCCGAAAACTTAATTTTACCACATCCATATTATTTAAAAACATTGATACGAAAACTGGGAAACTTAGAAATTGGTATACAGCAAAATTACTTATTCAAGAAATGTAAAGAATTATCAGAATATGAAAGAACAGTAAATGTGTTAATCGATGAAATTTATGTAAAGCCCCAAGTGTCATATAAAGGTGGTAAACTTGAAGGCTTAGCAGTGAATATGCCAAGTACAGAAGCTACAACTTTACAATGTTTTATGGCCAGTTCTTTATTTTCTAAAAACAAAGATATTATTGGACTTTATCCTATGAAAAATCAAACAGCAGAAGATTTGTTGCCAATCTTACTAGAAGTTTTAAAAATTTTAAAACTAACTGGTTATCGTGTGTTATCTGTTATTGCAGATAATAATCGGGTTAATAGAAAGACATTTGAAAAAATATGTGGTGGAACATTGAAACCAAGCATTAAGAATCCTGTAGATCCCAGTGAAGAACTTTTTTTCCTTTTCGATACTGTCCATATTATTAAAAGTGTTCGTAATAACTGGTTGAATCAAAAAGAAAGTAATCAGACATTCTTTATACCATCTATGCCATCTCTGTCAAACAACTGTTATGCAACACCTGCATATGCTAGCATTTTACATTTAAAGACTCTATACAATGAAGATTGTGATAATGTTGTTAAAATTGCTCCAAGTTTATCAAGAAAAACTTTATATCCAAATCATTTAGAAAGGCAGAATGTTGTCCAGGCATTGAAACTTTTTGATGAAAAAATAATAGCAGCTCTTGAAGTATTAAAGGACAAAATTGGTAAAGATGTATTTGGAACCATACATTTTATTGACATATTTTCGAAATGGTGGAAAGTAGTTAATGTTAAAACTCCTCAGAAAGGAAAACATAAAAGAGATTTTTATTGTGAGCCTTTAATAAGTTCCAGCTCTCACAGTATAACTTTCTTATGTGATTTCTGTGCCTGGTTAGAAAAATGGGAATTGCTTTCTGTTCCATCATTTAACAAGCCTACTTCACGAACAGGAAAACTCTCCAAGGAAACCTACTTTTCATTGCTTCACACCACTCGTACTTTAATATTAATCACTAAGTATATGTTTGATAACTTAAATGTTAAATACGTGCTTTTAGGAAAATTCCAAACCGACAACCTTGAAGCACGATTTGG
>JAPDSC010002521.1:79987-95485 GCA_026290005.1 Latrodectus geometricus
AAAAATCAGGAAGTTCAGGAATATCAGGACAACTCCGAGCCCTGCATATGTAAAAATAACTTTTTAACAAGTCTAGCAAATTAAGTTTGCTTGAAAATTTAAAAACTACTTGAATGAAATTTAGTTTATATCTGCAGTTTAGCAAATACTATCCCAATCAAATCATGTCAATAAAAACCCAAAAGTAAAGCTTAAAAATACTATGCAATTCATGAAGAATATTCCCATCTATTTCAAAATCCTTATCTACAACCAAAAGATATTTTCTTTAAAAAAAACTTGACTATTTTCAAATCTACACATGTTGTAAACACAGAGCACAGCTTATTACTTAACAAATATCAAGAGCAATTTCTCATTTCGTTAATCACACACATGCAGTCATAGAAGCTAAATATATCTAATAATCAATGTATTTTCTTTATACTCTCAAAAACTTTAATCATCATATTTATTATATATCTATTTTATTTGTAGGTCCCTTTAACTTATTCTGACATACTGATTAAAAAGAAATTTCACTCCTTAATTAAAATTTCTGTTAAAACGTAATTTTTGAACTGAAAACTCAACTTCAAAAATTCTCAAAAGATGGGAATCTGTTTTCATTATGGAAAAATAGTAAACTGGATAAGTTATATCAATTCAGCCATTGACTAATTTATTGCCAAGAAAGCAATATAATTTGAGAGGATGGAAAATCATTGCACTGCAGAATGCAAGAATGAATATTTCTTATTAAAATAAATCTTTCAGCAAAGACATATAATAAGAAAAGAACAAACAGTAAAATGTTCTAGATATAATGTTAGCTGATCAGCATACTAATAATATACACAAGATATGAGAATAAAATTTAATAAGACACTATATTTGGAAGCAGAACTAGAAAAAATTATACAATATTTACCAACCTATCTCTCTCATTCTTCAAACTCTTCTTTGAACATCGGGGAGTTGCAAGCGAAATCGTAATTAAAATGGCATAATCGATGTCACAATATTTTGGTGTGTGTGTCTTCCTCGCTTATTTTATAAATATAAATGTTTAGAGTCAATGATAATTGAAGTAATGGGCACTTTACACAAATGTTTTATCAGGTATACAAACTGAATTGTTAAGGAGACTGATTATTTTAATGATTGAATTCATAGTAATATTACTACTAAGCATGGAACTAATGGAGTGCTACACATTTATGTGAGCAGCACTCCATTAGTTCCATGTTCAAAATATATGAATAATAATAGTTTCAATCATTTCGCTCAGTCAGTACTTTTCTGTCATGTCTATATTTCTATGACATATTCCACCCTATTTTCTCTAACAAGGTGATTACTGTCTAAAAGAATAATTCTGAATCATTATAATGGCAATTTTTCTTTAGTTTCGAGTAAAAATAAATTATACCAAATGTTTTATTAGCCTTTAAAACTCACAAAAGATGAAAACGAAAATTACTCAAGATGACTACCTTACTTCATTTGCATACAATATTTAATGGAGCTATAATTGCCATTAGTCTTCAATCCTGCATCTTTCAATTCTTTATTAAAATGACAGTTTATAAATTATATCAGAAACAATGACTGCTATGAAGGATTATTTCTAATAACTATATGCAATAATTTTTCCTAGGTTGAACACAGGAATGCAATTGAATGATAATCATTTTCTTTTATAAGAGACACTAAAAAGTTGTATACAAAAATCGTCACTTTAAAAAACTTCAAGACCTTTGAAATAGCTATCTCATTTTTAGCTATTTCATATAAAAAGTTAAATTGTACAAAAAATTATATATTACCATAATTTTTAATATAAGAATAAGATATTTAACTTTTGTTAAAACATTGTAAGGACTAAACTGTCAAATTTAATCAATTGGAATACTAATAGATAATTTATTTTTCAAACTTTTTTACTTTTACATGGAAAAAATCTAACAGAACTTAATAACATAATTTTTTAAAACGAAAAACATCAAAATAAAATACATAACAAAGCAAATCCATATAAAAATAAAAATAAAAAAAAAATAAAACATAAAGTTATTCAGATAATTAAACTAAATGAAATAAGATCATTATATTTAAACAATTTTTTAAAAACATTATCTTGCTCATTATATTAAAAGGTTACTTAATTTTAATTTCTAAACACAGTTTCTTTAATAATTTAGTTTTCAATTATTGTCAATCAATAATTCAAAGTATTGAAAAATATTCAAGAGAATTAGACAGAACATGAAAAATGTTTTATTATTTCTACGAAGTGAAATGCGTGTACAAAAGCAAATATTTCATTTAAGTGTAGATAGATAATCTGCATGTACTACAAATTATAACAATTTATATTTGAAACAAGTTTATCAACAACTCAAAATTCATTTATTTAATTACAGAATATAGTAAGTCATGATAAAAAATATACAACTGATTTAAAAAAGCTGAAATATTAAAACTGCTAAGCAAAAAAATTTGTGTTAATATTCCCCAATGTAAATAACTTTATATCCACATTTGACATAATTAAAAGTACAGCATAATTTAAAATTTAATAACAATAGAAATTAAGATAATGTAAAATAATAAATAATGTAATAACAGTAATATATAATGTTTACATTTTAAATTTAAGTCACAAAAACATGAATGATAATAAATGAAATAATAATTAAACTTTCTGTATAAATTGGAGCATACAATTTTATAATTTATTTAAATTTGGTTGCATTTCTTAAATTTGTTAAAATTATAAAATAAACAATAATTTTCTCAAATTAAAGAGAAATGTAATTAAAAACATATGTTATGATATTTAAACAATAGGATATCAATTTTTAAGCAAAAAGCATTATTTTAGCATTAATATAACCATTCCTCATCTAAAATGATATTTTTCAAAATTATAATAGAAAGAAAATAGCATTAATTAATAAAACTTTTAATTTATTTAGAAAAAAAGTTGATGCTTTTAGTTCAGTTTTTACAGTCTTTTCTTACATTAAATCAATTTCCGCCATTAAAATATGCTCTTAATGAGTTTTTAAATAATTTTTCCATAATAAAATGACAATCTTTTAATCAAGTATTAATTTAAAGTAAATTAATCACAAAGTTCTTTTAATAATGCATTAATAATTAAACAAAGAGATACGAATGTGAATAGACTGTGTTAATAAATAGAAATTTTTAAAGTACTATGATGAAAGTGAAAAATATATGCAACAATATGTAAGAAGTCTTGTAAAAGCATATACAAATGCACATTATATTCATATGCAAACTAATTAAACAATCTTTAATACAAAATTGTGTTGGTTTCTTTAAAGGTAAATTAAAATCATTTGCAATTTCAAAATTCACTTCCGAAAATACTAAGAATACTACATATATGAGCATGTTTATTTTACACAGAACAATAAAAAAATTAAAGACATGTTTTTTGACATAAATAAAAATTGGGAAAAATGGAACATTTAAAAAATAAGAACTCAAGATTTTTTTAATACATACATATTCAAGAAAAATACATTTTGTAGGTTTCTAACACTGCTAAAAAGTAAAAGTAATATAAAATAGAAGGAAAGTTCCACAAATGCACACACAAATATATATACCTAAAATGGAATTTTTTAAATAAAAAAAAATAATGTTTTAAAAACATTTTGTTCCTACAAACAGATAATTTTACTACTTCAAAGTTGATGAAAAACAAATCATAAAAATTAATAATTCACATATAATAAACATTCATTAAAAAAACAATAATTAAATTCTTTAAAAATTATCATTTTTTCTCATATTAATATTTTTTAAATAGCCAATTATTTTATATATATATTTATCAATTGGCATACATATTTGAGCAGAATATATTTAATAAAATGTTTCTCAATCAACGCTTACTAGAAAGTGTTGATTGATCATAAATATTCCCTGCAATGTGGAGCTCCCCCAAATTTTAAATTATTAATTAAGCATATCTGAACTTACTAAACTAAAACATTGTCATTACGAAAAAAATATCATTAGCATTTCCTCCAAAAAAGTAATTTCCATTCCAAATAAAACGCTTCACCATAAGATGCCAATATTATTTTAAACTATTGAACAAAAAAGCTGAGATTTAGAGAATCTCAGCTTTTAAAAGATAAAATTTATTTTGAATGAAGAAAAAAGTCATTTAAAAGTTTGAAATACATTTCATACTCTAACAGTAGATACCTAAGTTGTAACAGTTAACAATAATTAAAAAAGCAAATACATTAATTCATATTAGAAATATATATGAGGATAGTATAAAATAGAAATGAATATATAATGAACAATATAATGTAAATCCTTATACCTTTTAACTGGTGATAACATAAAATCTAAAATGTTGGAATTTATGATTCCATTTCTTTGTCATTCAGTGGATGACAATGAGATTTTAAATGTTGTTCATAAAAAGATGAATCATAAAATTTGTCATTGCAAACGGTACATATGAGAGCTTTCTTTTCATCATGAGATTTACGGTGGTATAAATAGGAATTAATCCTTGAAAAATGTGCACCACACATCTCACAAATATATACTCCCATATTACAAATATGTGAATCGAGGTTACTTTTGCCATAAAACTTTGCAAAGCATTTATTGCATTCAAAAGAAAGTTTGGTGTTATGTGTCATCAAATGTGTTCTTAACTCATCTTCAGTGTCACTTTCATAAGAACATTGTTGACAAATAAAGGATTTTGACGTATCCATGGATTCTAGAAATAAAGAGGGTTAATGAGGTTGTTGTTGAAGAAAGGAAAGAAATTAGTTTTTCATAGCAAAATATAAAATCTATACATTCAACAATATTAAAGTATATATGTTACGGTGAAACACCAAAATCTGGAGAATGTCGACATTCACATAGTCAATTGGTGTATGTCCGAAATATTTGCTAAATACCCTTATTTCTAACTTTCGCAGGTGAATGTCGACACTCACCATGCACTAATGGTGAATGTTAAATATATCCGAGATTTATACTTTTTTTCTCAGTAATTCAGTCGCTAGAAATTTTTTGCCTCTCTTTCTAAGAGGAATAACATACACCCACACAAAGAACTTAAAACACACAGTACTTTCAAAATGAGAAAGGAAAATTATAGAAGTTAAAAAAACTTACTTAATTATACAGTACATTCAAAACATTTTTTTTTTTTTTTAATCTTTATAGAGATCTTTTAGCTTGAACTGTGGTTCAATTCCACCCAAGTACTCTGAGATTTAAAATGAGAAAGGAAACTTATAGAAGTAAAAAACTTACTTAATTATACACAGCGTTCTAAATGAGAAAATAAAATAATAGTAATAAAAAACTTACTAAATTATGTGAATCAAATCTTATTTATTGCAACAAGTTAAACTATTATGACACTTTGGATTGCACAAGAGGTCCTAGCTTTTACAACTGCATTTATTTGTGGAACATTTCCTTTTGCAATGACAGCGTGTGTAGCTTTGACAGCCACTTCTCAAATTAGCTGCAGCTATTTCTCTCAGTGAAATTTCTTGAAAAGAAATCTTATCAATGGAAAGGAGTTTTTCTTTATAAATTTCAAACTGATTAGGTGTGTAAAGCTGCTTGAGGGTACCATTTTCATTCGCAAGTTTATAGAAGTCGGAGTCTTCTATTCCAACAACAACCGCTAACACATTTCGGTTATCTGTACGACTACGGTGGACATCAGGGACTTGTATTCGTACAGTATCACCAATTTGAGCAGGAGAAAATTGATTTTGTGAGGTTCACAACATTTTTGTTGCTTGCAGTAGAAAATTCTCTTTCATGGCCATTCTTTTAATAGATATTAACTCATGCTTTTCATTCAGAACTTGATGTGAAGACCTTGTAGATTGCAAGTCCTCTTCAATATTTTTCTTTCGCATTTGGTTTTTTGTTTGACCACCGCTCAAATTTTTTTCAGAAATATTACCAGTTTTTTCAAGCTGTTCTTCGGTTTCGAAAGTATTGGCGATTTCTTCAAGTTGTTCCTCAGTTTCGATACTTGCGCTTTGTTCGCTAGGCAAAAAAGATGATGTTATGCCTCTTTTCGCTATAATGCCAAAAATGGCTTCATAAGGACTTTGGCGTATTCCTTCGTAGTATGTAATGTTCTTGGCAAATTGAAGAAAGGGTAAAACTTCTGACCATTAATTTGTATTGTTATCATTTATCCATGCAGTTAGCATATTCTTTATATCTTGATTAGTCTTTTCAACTGAGCCTTGTGTTTGACTGTGACGAGGCTTTCCATCTTAACATCTTTCTACAAAGCGCATATTTCGGTTATGAATTGATTACTGAATTCTCTACCATTATCTAATTGCAGTATTGCTAAAGCATCAAATGTTAAAAATATTGGAAGAACATGATACGCTACTTCTTCAGCCCTCTTTGTTTTCAAAGGTTGTAGCTGGACAAAATTAATTAAATGATCTTTATACACCATTATGAACTTATATTCACCATCTGAGTTTGACTGCAGATCTATCAGATCAACTTGACATCTTGAGTTTAAATCAGAACTGATCATTGGTTTCACAACAATGCCTTTCTTTGGTGCACTGTGTTTCATTTGACACTGTTTGCATAGATTTAAATACAACATTACAACTTCAAATGTAATATTTTTGTATTTATTTTGCAACTCTTTAAGCATACCTGTTCTTCCACCATGGCCTATCCTGGTGTGAGCTTCATATAATATACTGAACAATTCCTCATTGGTAACATAATACTGTATATTCGTTTCTCCTGGTTTTAATGGTACAATTAACTTCTATTCATCATTAATTTTTAAAATGTCAAAAGGTTTTAATCGTCTGTAATCCAAAGGGTGTTGCACTTAGTTTTTACAGAAACCACCTCAGAAAGTATTTTAGAGTACTTTTCTCATGAAAAATAAAAGCAATTGTCTTCTCGTTTACCCACAATTAATACATTTAATTTTTCAAGAAAAGGATCGCGATTCACTGCAATATCCATTCTGTATAAATCAGAAAAAAAATTAAGAAAACTTTGCCCTCACCATCGAACCTTGCATATGCAAAAGACTGACAAAGCTGCCTGACTCCACCAGCACAAAGGATTTGGCTAGTAACAGCCAGTCGCCCGGATTTGGTGAGAGACTTCACCAGAACAAAGGATTTGACGAAAAACAGCCAGTCAGCTCTTCTCTTTTCGACCTCCACCAGAGCATATCTGTGATTGTCGACATACACCGGTGAGGGTCCGAATGTACAAGATTGTAATGAAATATTTGATCTTTCACCAACGTATTTGGTGTTTGTTGACATTCACCGATTTCGGTCTTTCACAGTAACATATATATATTTAAAACCTATATTGTATTACCAACTAAAATATGGAAAAATTACCTTTGGAATGAGTATTTTAATAAGAAAATTAAAAGGTAAAAAAATTTAATGAGGAAAACTAAAAGGAAAAATGTTAAACTAAAATAATGACCATGCTTCCATTATTCATATTAAGAATGGAATTTTGGAATTCTGAAGTAACTCAAAATAAAACAAGAACTATAATGAAAAATTAAATTAAGAATCTAATTAAATGTATAGTTTATAAAATATATTCTATTTTTTAAAAACTTAGAGGCAATTATAGATGTATAAATGCAGTTGAATCCTATTTAGACTCATCCCATTGACAAAAGCGAAATACAAAACGAAATCAGCAGATTACAATGCCAAACTGGATTTTTTCAGAATGACAAATTTCAAATTGTACTTCTAGTAATCTGATCCTATGACAATCAATAACAGGTAGCATTTTTAAAATAAATACTCAGAAGAAAACTCTTTTTGTATCAAAATGAATTAAAAAGAGGAAAAATTTAAATGTTTTAAATTAAATAATTTTTTTAAGTTTAAAAACAATTCATAGTTTTCTCATATTTATGATTTCCATTATTAAATGTATAAATAAATAACTAATTAGAATTGAGTTATGAGAAGCATTTCCTTTACAAACATGTTATAATGAACACATAATTTTTATTTTAAAAGAATGGGAACTGCTGCATCCTTTTAAAAAATTTCAATTTAAGTGAAAAGATCTCATGAATAGATTCAAATGGAATGGAAGTATATTGAGATGCACATTCACATGTAATGTAAGCACATTGAGAAGAAGAAATGAAATGGGTATTTTTATTGCTCATATTATTAATTCTGAGTTTGAAATTAAAAATTAAGAAGTGTTTGTGCTTCAAGTATTATAGAAAATAAAAATATAATTTTCAAAAATGAATTAAAAAATGTTGCTATTTGAGTTATTGATTTTTATTCATCTGACTGCATTTTATGTAATGAACATGTGGCCATGAATGGGAAGCACCTTTGGAACTGTTCTGCCTTTCAGGAAGCCCGCACTTCTTCATTTTTCAAGTCGCTCTCCACACCTGAAGATACTTAATTTCTTTATTGGACTGCAAGACTTATTAGGCTCAAAAGAGCTAACATAAGGACGCAGTTAAAAAAAAAAGTTATTGATTAGATATACTGTTAGATTAATTGAAACAGAATATTATAAAAAAAAAAACAATGATGTCTGTTTGGATGATCTGACAAGTATAAATGGCATTTTTTCACATTTTATTTTTAATATTTTATAATGTATATTTACATAAGTTGAGTAAAATTAATCTCCTAGTATTTTGTCTTAAAGTATATTTGCAATGTGTTAATAATAGAAGTATTTGAAATCACAGTACTCAAAATAATGTGAAATCCCATAGTTTCAATAAAAAAGAAAATATTCAATGCCTTTTTTTTTTTTTTTTTTTTTTGCTTTTGTCAAATGGTGTTCTAAAATAAGATTTTACCATAAATAGCAGATCACCTTATTTATTTCAATATGGAAATATATACTATTATTAATATGCCAAATACATAAACAATTCTAATTGAGCAAGTCTGAGAGTTTGGAAAAAACAGAAAACTTTTTTACATAATTTTTAGATATAAGAAACAAAGATATGTAAAACTTTTACTTAGTATTATTAAATGACATCAATTGAAGGATAAGATTAAGACATATATTTACATTTAATAAAATTATATGAAACAAATATTCTTGAAAATCTTGCTTATGTTATTTTCAAGTAAATCAAAACTTAAAATATTAAATTTAGAAACTAATTCTTTATTTACCTTGAGTACTTACAAATACCAATAGGTAAAAATATTATTGAAATCAGAATTAATCCCTATACTACTATGCTGATGCTTGAAAATATGTACTATTTCGCCAAAAGAAAAGATAATTTGTGTGATGCATGTTTAAAATACAAACACTATCTTTTGGAGTTATTGATATTGGTTATATTATTGCCAACAAGAGTATTTAAAATTTGTCTCATAAAAGGTTAGTGAATTTTTTTTTAAATTAAACAATTTTAAAGTGGATTTCAAATCACTACAAATACCTATGCCAAAGGTAGGATTTAAACCTCATGATTTGTTAAACTGATTGACTGACTGCCAATCATTTGGAATAATAACAATAAAGATTATATATATATATATATATATAGCTGCACTCATCAGCTAATTAACTTCCATTTATCTATATTATAAGATATAGTTAAATTTTCCTTGGCAAAAATTACAACTTTATTTGTAGAGTCATAAAAATAATTATGATGTAAAAATATAAAACATAATTAAAAATGTATTAAATTGATTAAAAAAAAGTAAAAAAAAAATGTTCTCCTTTTTTTACCCAAGAAAAAAAAGACTGCTTATATATTAGCAACCTAGGCAAACCATGTAAGCAATCCAAACAAATAATTTACATTATATCAACTTCATATGTTATTTCAGCCAATCCAGCTACCAAATGAGTATTATTTAGAACTAAATTTGGTTTCAATTTATTTACGACATAACTAGCATAACTGATTATCCTTTCCAGTTGTATAAAAATCCCAGTTAAGGACAGCTGGGACTATTAACCTGCTCTTCTTAACCCCCAAACCTGTTAAAATTTAAATATAACAGAAAATAAAAATATCAACATTTTAATTTTCTAACTCATTTTTCATATAATGATAAAATAACTTCTTTCAGAAGACATTAAATATATACAATGAATTTTTCAGCATAATTTATGCAAACTAAATCTTAATAATCTGTATATAATTCTACCCATTCCTGAAACACAGTAGAATCATTGCTGATAAAAAGAGTTATCAATGCAATAAAACTCACCATTGTTAAGCAAACTTTGATTTCTTTTAAACATTTCATCCGCTGAAAAAAAAAATTATATATATATAAATATATATGAAGTAGGAAAAAGCAACTCTGAAGAATAAATTTTTTTTAAACATATGAACAGACAAGTAAAATTAGTTTTACAAGTTTAATATTTTAATGTATATTAAAACTAATACCACAAGCAGCAACAATGAAATAAATGGATTTTTAAAAAGGAAAATATTAAGTTAGGAGATATGCTTCTAGTTAAAGAAGAGAATATGCCAACAAATAAATGGTATATGTGTAGAATAGTTTAAATGTACCCTGAAAAACATGTGAAGATAAAGGTAGTTGATGTGAAAATGCAATCTGGTATTTCTAAATGAAATGCTTCCAAACTGAGCCAGTTACTTATTGATGCATAAAAGTGTAAAATTTGTGTAACCTTTTTCAAATATTTTATAAAAAATTTTTTATTAAAATTGATAGTTTTACAGATTTTGTAGGTTAACAATTTACTCATGAAAATGTTTTTGTTCATTATTTTATATGTACTATGCTTCTCAAATAGAATATTATTATATAATGTAATAAACACCTTATATAGAACTGTTTTGCAAGGCAAGGCGGGACGGGATGTTGGGGCAAGCATAGAAACTCCAAGAACAGTGCCCTCTATGTAAACAAGATTATTCCACCTCTTACCAATAAGGAGAATGAAGTTTGGCTGACTGTCATCTCATTGCTTATGTACTTACTCTTACTATTTACTACTTTTTAATTGTTATTGTTTTAAAATAAAATTAATAAAAATCTATACAAGGTCTGTCACAATTTAAACTACTTATAACACTACAAACATTTGAATTTATGGACTAACATCTGCTATAATTTATATCCCTATTTTGCACAAATAAAACTCAGCAAATATTTAAATCTAGCAAAAAATTTTGACTTGGTAATTTTAAAATGTTCACTTCATTTAAAAATTTTTACAATAATCAACTGATAAGTTTTCTAGCTATAAAACAATTAAGATATTACTAGCATTTTAATTTATGTTTCATGACTAATTTTAAAAAAATCAATAAAAATTTTTAATACTTAATTTTATTTGTTCCTAATTCAACCAAGATTCAAAATACTGTATGAGAGCTTATCAGATTACCATAACATTTACATATTTTCAGGAAATATTTCCAAAAATTTGTGAACACATTTTTTATGATGAAAGAGAACAGCGAAAATTAATGTATATATATATACATGCATGCAAAATTTTTGTAATTTGTTTAATTTAAAATTGTGCTTAAAAAAGGGAAATGATAACTTCAGCAATCAAATAAATACTAATTACCTAAATGCTTTTTCATATGTTCATGAAGTTCTGCGTCCACATTAGAAGAAAAAGAACAGACACCACATTGAAATTCCTGCTCTTCAAGGGCACTTTGTTCTTTAACCATTCTCTTATTTCCTAACAAAAAAAAATAATAATAAATAAAATTTTAAATTACAAGATAAAATTGAATTAAGAGAAATAATTTCAAAAATATTTTCATTTAAAAATAAATAAAAAATATTTATTTTTGAGAAATAAAAGTAAAACTCTGTTTTCCAATTAATTTTTGGCCAAATTGGAACACTGTAAATACATTTATTATTAATTTTAGAGAATAAAAATGAAGTTTTTAAATAGAAACAAAATACCCTTTTATATTTTTTGCAATTCATATCATATGCTGTGATATTTTATTGGGATAAATTATGGGATTAAACATTTTTAACTTAACTAATAGGGAAGAATTTTAAAAAAGAAAACTAGAAACAATTATAGCTTTTTTCTTTCATGAATAATTAAAACACTAAACATGGAAAGAATGGAAAAAATATTTTTTAAACAGATCATTTAGGATATAAGTTTTATAAGATTTTGGGACAAAACATTTGATCATAAGTAATCAGAATACTGAATTTTCTTATAGCATTCCTCATTTTTTTATTGGCTTAAGACAATTTATTATGATTATCATACATGAATTATTATGTATATAAAAAGTTTACCACCATTCTCAGATTTTATTTGTTAAAAAGAAATTTAAATTTTTTGTATTGATAGTTTCTGTTTTTTCCCAGAAATAATCATTATATTATTGAATTTATTTTTATACACTTATATAAAAAAGAAATAGCCTTATTGCTAACTTAATTTGTTACTGTTAGCTAATTATTGTTTAACTTGTTTACTTATTACTGACAACGATTTCATTGATCTGGTCTGATGAAGTCAAACCAAATAGAAGATTTGAAATAAATTATTTTTTAAGTTAATATTTATTCAATTATATTCTCAATTACAATTTTATATTATTTATTTAAAAATACTGTATATTTTGGATTTCTACTGCTAAAACAATTTTATATGTTTTAAAATGTGTTGTAACTTTTTACATAGCTGTGGAGGTGAGCCCAAGACTGCGCCTTAAGATTAACAGATTCACAAAACTTGTCTATCCCCAAGCATCTCATAATTTTGCCACAATCAGGTGGTGAGGTCACACCTAAACTGCCATTCTCTTCACTACAACTAAATCACACTAGAGAACGGACTTTGAACATCATAGATTCACATGGACACATCCTCAACTTATGGAGCTCCAACAAGCCACTGAAGGAGACTGTGGTCACCTTCTCAAACACTAACCACGGCAAATAGTGTTTCACTTTGCTATCTTAATGAGAAATGGGGTGAAGCTACTGAGCTGATGTGGCTAATGTTGTTACTACAAAAATTTTTTACACAATTTTAAATATATACTTTTGATTGTTAATTTATTGATTCAAACTTTCATAAGTTTCCATTTGTGTGCACCAGCATATTTCTCTGCATATAGTCTAAAGTGTCTGCATATTTAAAAGCAAGGACCAAGAAGTTCCCAATACTTGACCTGCCAACCGCAGATATATCATTTCAGTTGAAGAACATTGCGATCATGTGTGTGATCAATTTAACATGCCCCAACCACCTTAATTAAATTGACACATTTTTGTTTAAATGGAGATTCTAATTCATCATTTTCGAACGAATCTCCAAATCAACACAAATAAAGTATTTCATTTGACATTCAAAGAGAATATTATTAACCAATAAAACATATACAATTAATTCTAATTAATGTAATAGCAACATAACATATACAAATAATTCTAGTTAATCCCTGGTAAGTGGATTTCTTGTTAATGCATTTAAACTCACCTTACTTAATAAAAAAAATCAAGTTCAGTGTTTAATACATTGTTTTATGCATATTAAACTTCAAATAATAGAAATGAGTATTTTGTCAGCGAAATTTTTTATACACATTTTCACGTATTTCTTAAAAAAAATCAGTCAACAGTCAGGAGACATTAAGAACCATCTGCAGAGTATCTGTATAAATCAAGAGTATAGGTAATCTTTTTGTAAAAATATTTCAGAAGATTTGAGCCATTCCAAACAATTTGAAAATGCATTCAATGCACTTTAAAAAAAAAACTGACAAAAAAATCAATATTTTTTATTTTAAAGATTTTTTTTAAATCAAAACAAGGTTTAAAAATAAAACCTTATTTTGGCTAAAAATAATTATTTTAAACATTTGAAATTTTTATTTTAATTTAGGATTTTGATACACTGCAAGATAAGCATAATATTGTAATCTTGCACATATTCATTTTATTACCTTTCTTTCTGAATAGCTATTTTGAAAAAAAATTTTATTTTTAGTAAAAATATTTATATTTCTTCCAACAGAGATAATAATTGTAATTCATTTTTAAAAAAAATATTCAAAATTTCTTTTTGTGTAATATATTTTACGTCAAAATTTAGCATACAGCCTAACATTGCAATTATTATATGATGAATGATTCTCTTTTCTTTTTTACTATTGCTTTTAGCATAACACACATCTTGTGATTTTTTTCCCCCAAAACAAAACTGGGAAAATGACATCCTGTTAATTGTAAAATTCTGGAAAATTTTGAACCTACAAATCAATTTTACAGATATTTTCTATAGTATCAAAATAACTTTCTCTCCATAAAGATGCACCTATCTTTGAAAGTTTAAAACACATAAACAATAGTCTTTATGTAAATAAAAAATGTTATAGCTTACAATCTTATATAAATGAAATAAATATCAATAAAATGATTTTTTGCTTAGCATTTATTATACTAAAAAGTGAAAACTACAAAAACATAAAATATGACTCAGCTCAAATTATATGAGTGTGCACAGTTTGGCCTTTTTAGTGTACTCAAATTAACTAGAACATTCATGTTAAGAAATTAAAGACAATTGTCTTGTATTTTCTATAAAATCAGGAATCATTTTCTTTCCTGTAGAACAATTTTCATATAATAATTTTTTTAGAGATTTTTTATCTTTTTAAAATACATATTTTAAGAAAACTATCAGAAAATCTTGAAAGAATAAGAAAAAGGCAAGTTGTTTTAAGATATGAGTGTGAATATGTTTAAATTTATTTAAAAAGAGCTTTCTTTCTAATCTATGAATAACAAAGTTTTCTAATTTTGCTTTAATAAAATAGGAAAATATTATTCAAAGCAACAATATTTTTTTTATCTTGTAATCTGCATCTTGTTCGAGTAGAAGAAGAAGAAACTATTAATATCAACAGTAAAAGCCAGCAATCCAATGTTAACACAGAAGTACATCAAATTAACAATTAATTTTTCCATTTAGTTACAACAATTAAATTTTATTTAGTTTTACAAAATTTACTACTATTTATAGAATACATATATTCAATAAAACTAAACAGAGCTTATACAATAGCTTAAGGTTACTTTGCATATTTTAAGCACAAATCTTTGTAAAATATATTATAGACATTATTTTTTTTTTTGAAACAGCGTATAAGAATACTTTCATCACATGAGAATCAAGCAATTTCCAGTGTCACTAAAAATTATCTTGTGTATTTAAAAATCATGATTTTGCAATGAAAAAATAAACACAAATAAATGTAATAACCTGCATCAGAATTTGCGTATTCCTGAAATTCAGCAGTATCATTTGTAGAAGAAGAGCTATTAGTATATTCACGAGAATCATTACAAAGTGAATGAAGATTTTTATCAAGTCCTTCACTTCCTGTAAAACAATTTATTATCACACACACAACATATGTATATATCACACACATATTTACCCTTCCTT
>JAPDSC010002521.1:99880-122073 GCA_026290005.1 Latrodectus geometricus
AAAAATAAATTTTATTACCTGGATGTAAGTTCTTATGTTTTTGTAGTACATCAATATCATTAGTGGAAAATGGGTCCCCAGCACATTTTTGTACATCATTATTAGGTGATGGAGTCTTTTTAAAACTTTTTTTTTTTCCTATCAAACAATTTGTTAATTACATTATCAATGAGAGTTAAGTAAATAAATAAATAGTAAGGAAAAAAAATAAATTTTATCACGGGGATGTTTTTTCTTATGATTTTCAAAATCAACAATATCATCAGTTACAAATGAGCAGGTAGCACATATGTGTACTATCTGCTCATTGGATGATATTGAGGATTTTCAACAATTATTTCCTTTCCTATGCAACAATATGAATTATTTTCAAACAAATTGAAAAATTGATGTTTAATAACAATATTATTAATGAGAACTTTGTATAAAAATAAATTTTATTACCTGGACATAAGTTCTTATGCTTTTGTAGTTCATCAATATCATTAGTAGAAAATGCGCCCCTAGCACATTTTTGCACAGCATTCTTAGGCGATTGAATTTTTCCGATTCTTTTTTTTCCTATCAAACAATTTGTTAATTACATTATCAATGAGAGTCAAGTAAATAAATAGTAAACAATAAATAGTAAGAAAAAAAATTAATTTCATTATCTGGATGTAATTTATTATGATTTTGAAAATCAGCAGTATCATTAGTGGTAAATGTGCAGATAGCACATTTATTTACATTATCATTGGGTGTTTGAAGTTTTTCAGCAATTTTTTTGTTCCCCAAGAAACAATATGTGTTCATTAAAATGTCTAAGCAAATGTTGTTGTTTAATCAAGGTCTTGAAAAAGGACATTATATAAATACTAAAACAATTGCTTATACTTCAAAACAATTGTATATATGTTTCAAAAATATACATATTTATTATTCTAATATTTATATAATTCTTTATATATTTTAAACCAATTATTAACTATTAAAAATGCTCTAAAAACAACTGAGTTGCTTAAATTTTTAGTTAAAGTGCAATAATGAGCACCAAGATTATTTGTGTCCTACCTTGTTTGTTTGGTTCAAATTAGACTTTAGTTACTTAACCATTTAATAGACTAATTTAAATACTTTATTAATATAAATTTTAGTTTTTTGTGAAACTCCACAATGACATGTGCTTCACTTTGTAATTAATGGTAACATTTTAGTTTTTTCAATTTCTTCAACAGTTTTTCATAGATTTTTCAAGCTAATTTACATAATTAAGTTTGTTTAGGAGAGTTTAGTCAAAGCAATGAATTAAAAAATCTGTAAGTTATTTTAATATTTTATGAAGTCTTTTACTGTCTTACTCTTTTTCTGTTTTTCTTTACTATGTGCTTGATTTTGTTATTTTGCCTAAGGCTTGTAACAAAATGAAGTAGATATTCCCTAATTATTGCTGATACTTCTTGTTTCAGGTGCAATATTAATGAAAATTCTAATTATGATCAACTGATATCTGGAACTTCCCTTTATGGACCAAAATTGGTGTTTAGAGAAAACTCCCATTTAATAAGGCTTGATTATAAAATAAAAATTAATTGTTTTCCATAAATGAAAATAAATTTGTCAATTTAGTAAATAAAAAAAATATTTTTAATTGGATAAGAATATTCTTTGTAATGCAACTTCAAGTTCACATTATTCTAAAAGAATTGTAATCTTTGATGAAGCTATGAAATTCTATTGAAACAGAATCATATTTTGATAAGTTAACTTCAAAAGCATTAAACACATAAAAATGATGCATTTTGGTTTAATTACTTTTTATTACTCATCACAATTCAAAGACCTAAACATTGCAATATTTTATGGTATGTAACATTCAATAAACTTTTTTTTATAAATTTCTTTATAAATGATATTAAATAAAGTTACAACATAAAAAATTACTTTCTTCATACCTGACAACATTTAAATTTGAAACCTTGCAATTTTTTCAATACTTCATACTAATATAGAAGCATAGTTGCAAAAAGAGATAATTAAAAGGCTTACTTATAAATGAAACAATTCTGTTGTATTAAGTTACTAATAAATATAGATTACAATAAATAAAAACTTTTAAGTATTTTATACCAAATAAAAAACTTGGGTAATATTTCAGCTAACAAGTTCAAATTAACACTTTTAAAGTAATTAGTACAAATATCAAAACTTCAACTAATTACTGATTATAATTTTAGCATTCAAACTATTAACGAATTAAAAAAATAATTATCACTCCAGTAAAATTTAATGAATAGTTCAAAAATATAGATTTTAATTATAAAGAAATTATTAAAAATTATAAATTATTTCCTAATAATTAAAATCTTTAAGAGTGTATAAAATGTACATTTTTATTAGTAAAAAGATAATTCTAATTTGAAAATAATAATTGCAACATCTAAGATTTTTTATTACCAACATATTGACTACTAACCATTAGAATTAGAATTAGATTCATTATTATTGTTCTCATGGAAGTAAATAATATGTAGATGCCAACATACTTATTGTAGGGAATGATTTAAAAATAATAATAAAAGATAATGATAAATTATTATTTTGTGATAATTATAAGTATTATTTGAGCTTTTCATTACAGAATTTCTTGCATTACATGCATGTAAAAAGTGAATCAAAATGAGAAAAAAAATAATAAATGCCATAATTTTTACATAAATCTGAATTATAAGAAATTACAGTATAAATGAATATATTACAAGAAAATTACAATGCCATCATTACAAGCTATATTTAGAATGTTATTTGAGCATTCTAAGCAGTAATCAGGAAGATAAAAAAAGGGTAGACATAAGGTATCTTTACATTTCTCCTGGGAATAGCAACTTTCATCTAACAACTTAGCTTTGTTAGAATTGTTTCAATTTTTTCCTTATAATAGATGGTTGTTTTAGTAAACTTCACAGTATGGATAAATGATAATTATACAGTAGGAAATTTTCATTAGAATACTTATTATAGATAAAATGAGAATTGTTTATCATTATTTACAAAATATGTAAATACTTTTGTGGGGTACATGATTGTTTTCCGCTCACAAGGAATTATAATTATGAATCAAATATAATTCTTTTTATGAATGATCAACTCGAAAAATAAATCTTAACTTCTACAGAATAATTTGTATTAAGTAATATTACCTTCAAAATACATAAACAATATAAAATTTTAGAAATTGAAATGATATAGGTGCAAATTGATAGATGTAAAATAATAAGTTACATTTCAAGCAATATGGTACTTCTGCTAATGCAGAATTTACATACACTTAAAAATAATAAAACCACTCAATTGTATTTAAAATCTCAAGACTAATATATATATATATATATATATATAATATATCATAATTTAAATTCCTAAGACTTTCAGAGAATTGCAACAACGTTGTTTTGTTTTATTAGAAAAGCTATAAAAAATATACTTTAATTACTAAAGTAAACTAATTTCCATTCGAAATTTAACAATATTTTTCAACAAATTAGAGTTATTTATAACTTATTTTATTTTAACAAATTAATAATTTATTAACTTGAAACATTAGACTAGCTTTATTTCATTCAAAATATTTTATCTATAAATGAAGACTAAAACTGTAAAAATGAAAATCAAATTACCAATAAAAAATTTGATACAGTTAATTTTTTGAAGATAGTCCATTTTTTTTAAATTAATTTTGATTTTATTAAAATAACTATTTTACAGAATAGTATAAGAAAAGTGTAAATATTATTAGAAATTTACCTTTAAGAATCAATATTTATATACATATATATATATATATATATATAAATGACATTTATATAACTTTCCAAAGATAGCCTTACTACAGTGGTGTTAATGGTTACAAGATGGCTTTAATTCAGAAAAAGCACAAAGTGTTTTATTGACTATATCTCCTTTATAATTTTAGATTTTTAAATTCTAAACACTTTATTTTTTTTAATTTAATTGATCCTTCTCAATATTACAAACACTTTGGTAAAAAAAAAATTGACAATACAGGTATTGATTTGCAAATTCTACAACAAATACTTATATTTATAGATTTAACTTGGTAAAAACATGCAAAAGATACAAAGAATATATATATATATATATATATATATATATATATACAAGGTGACGAAATTCAATGTTAAATGTTTTGGAAAATAAGTAGTAGGGGAAAATCAATAAGCTTACTTTTCAAATTGTTAAGCAAAATATGTTTTCTAGTAAGCTTGTTAAGCATCCTCTTCCCTGGAAAAAAAAGATTACATCATATGAACCAAATGAAAAAATAAATTATTTATCTTATTATATACACAATAAAACCTTAAAAACTTGAAAATCTTTCACCAAAATAAAAACTGAAAACTTATTATTATTATTTTAAAGATAAAATGAAACAAGATTAAGTAATCTCAATATACCTATTATTTCTTTTATAACATGTTACAATACAAAACTTATCTTCACCACATAAAATAACTTTTTTACATTTTTTAGTTAAAAATTTAATGGCTTCCATCATACTCATAACAATCCGATTTTTTTTTTAATTATAAAATATAAGAAAGAAATTTGGCAGAATTTTTTCAAAAGTAATATCAATTGAAATTGTTGATAATAAATAATGCATAATGAAGCAATTAATAATGACAAAATACAGAAAAATAACACACAACCTTAAAGCCAGATATACTACTATGAACAAGCATCAAATAAATTGAAGGCTAAATTTATCAAATTAAACAAACTTTAAAATATTTATATTTATATAATTTAAAAACATTATAAAAAATCATTTAGTTAATTGCCTACTTTTATTATGATTTTAAGTTTCAATAATTTCATAATCTTTTTTTTTTTTTTTTTTTTTTTTTTGTTCTTTTACCCTACCATATAATTTTTTTTATTTCTTATTGAGAATGTTTAGTCTAGTCTTATCCAGATCTTTCAAAACAAATTTTACAAAATATTCAACAATTTCCAACATAAGAAATCTGAAATATTATTTGGCACATTCAAATACTACAAAAACACTTTTTACTTCTCTCAAAAACATGCAAATGAAAATAAGTACATGTTTAACATTCATAATTATATAAGATTTTTAAAATCAATTTATAAGCAGAATAATTTTTTAATTGAGTTACTGAGCATTTCCTTTCATTAAAATATAATTCCTACAACAATATATTTTAAAACTTTTTTATACATAATTTAACTTGATTTGAAAAATAATTGAGGTTTAATTAAAATGTTTTAAAACTATACTTTAGCTATGTTTCTCCTGAATAACAAGGATATATGAAGTATCTAAAACACTTAATATATACAAAACATTAATTTCACAAATTCAGGTTTATCATTACAAATTCATGATTTAGAGATAGTATGTGATATATTTTTCATGTCAATCCAAAATGATAATGGATTTAAAAAAAAAATGAAATTGCCCTTACAACCAGTATTTTACACATCAGTAATTTTAAATTTTAAAGAAACTAGAAAAGTGGTTATATAACTACATTGATAACCAAAAACTTCAAAAAGTGAAGATCATCAATCTGAATAAAGATATTCTACAAAACAAAAATGTGAAACTAAGTTATGAAATATCCAGAATATTAATTTTCAGGTAAAATATCTGAAACTTGTGAATGAATTTGAACAAAAATTCTTAACTAGGTCATATTATCAATTAAGATACACTAAATATTTTTCATAAAAATATTTAAAATTTTAAATTGCTTTCTTTAAAATCACTATTGATATATAAACAATAATTTATACTAAATATAGCTTTTTCATGAAATTAAAATATCAATATGAAGTTTCCAAAAGATAGAATCCTGCATACAAACATTTAATTAACCTTTCAATATATTTTACTCTTATAAATAAAATTTGTTTAATGATTAAAAAGAACACAATAATAAATTGCTTAATAGATTCCATAATAATAACATTAAAAACATTAAAGTTAGATTGATAGAACATCCAAATCAAGAACATTTCTTAACTAAAAAATAATTAAAATAAACTTTTGGTAGAAGTAACTTTTTGAAGTATGAATTCACTGGTGCATGATAGTTGCTGCAAAAAATACTTCTGTTTTACAATCAGTAAAATTCCACCCAACTACAAAATCTGATACAATGCTATGATTATCATCTTTGGAATATCAATAAAAATCTAATTTATCTCACAAATGTTAAGAGCACGTTTTTTAATAAGTACAAAAATTTACTTCTAGATATGGAGAAAAATTTACAATTCATAATTAAAATAAATTCAATATGAAAATGGAACTCATATCATGCCTCTCTTTATTTCCTACCTAATACTCAAGGGAGAAAAAAATACAGGACATTTGATTACATATAAGATCAATTGTTTTACAAAGCTAATTGATGACAGAAATGGTCATTGTAAGCTTGATGACTAAAAGTAAAATACCTCAATGACATTTCATTTAAGAGATTTATTTAAACGGAAACTAAAGAAATTTTGCGCACTGAAATTAATTTAATTACAAAGAACTCAATGATTTTTTAAATTAGATATGTTTAACTTATTAAAAGGTTCCATTTGTACAAAAAAAAATTAAGATGAATTTCCACTTATATATATTTTAAAATGTCTTAATGTTAATACTATAAAAGATTATAACTTGATAATAATTTAAATACAATTCCCTATTTCTCCATTTAATAAGTTTTATTATCACAAAAATAATAATATACTCACTTTTCTTGGTAAGTAAATAAAATGTAATAACACCTCTTTCTCCTGAAAAAAGTACAGTAAAATTTAATAATTCTGTACAATATTTTTAATACCTGTGTATAATTAATATTAAACAAACATTTTTACATATAATTACATTCATTTTAGTATTTCCAAAACATTTATATAATTTATTGATTATATAATTAAAAACTTAATGGATACATGGAATGAAAACACTTAAAAGTTATTTTAAATCTTTAATAAGTAAAACAAAAATAATTTGCAGCTATAGTATTCATACAACTTAAGTAATAAAAGTTCACTCAATATATGTACATTTATTTTTAATAATATTGTATTAAAAATAACCTAGAGCTAAATCTAAAATGATATTGACTAAATTATATAAAAAAAAAATCTTTTTAATAGAATCAGAACAATGCTCTAATATCATAACAAAATACATATATTAAACCAATTATAATAAAGAAAACATTTGAATAGTAGGATTATAAAATATATTAAAATGAACTAAAATAAATACATCATAATCAATGTTAGTCAATATTCAATAATTTATAATTATATATATAACCAATACTTCACCATACTCCACCACACATTATACATAGAACAAAATATAAAATACAAGTATATAGAATATAAAACAATATACAATAAATCTCATATATTTCTATAAATATACTATAAAATTGTGTCTCTGAGAAAACACTAGTTGAAATTATACTTATATTTAAGAAAAACATTTGTAGAACTTAATTTACTAGAACATAATAAGAGTTCATCCAACTTAAGAAATTAAAGTTCACTCAATATATGTACATTTATTTACAATAATATTGTATTAAAAATAACCAAGAGTCAAATCTAAAATGACATTAGCCAATTTATAAAAAGAAAATCATTTTTAATAGAATCAAAATAATGCTCTAATATCATAACAGAACACATATATTAAACCTATTACATTACAATAATGAAAACATTTGAATAGTAGAATTATAAAGTACATTAAATGAACTAAAATAAATACATCATAATCAATGTTAATCAATATTCAATAATTTATAATATTGATTATATATTTAATATATAATCAATACTTACAATACTCCATCACACATTATACATTGAACAGAATATAAAATACAAGTACAAGTATACAAAATACAAGTATATATATATAATACAAGTAATATTATATACAATAGATCTCATTTTTCAATAAATATACTGAAAAATTGTGTCTCTGAGAAAATAATTGAAATTATACTTATATTTAAGAAAGAAACTTGCAGAACTTTATTTATTAAAACATAAAAAAGCTTCATGCAAAATAGTGTAAATTTTTGTAAAGTGACAAATTGGACTATTACCGTATTTTCCTGCATATAATCTGTGGTTTGAGTTAAAAAATTTTCAAATTTCGTTATGCGTATTATACGCCGCCGCGGATAATCTGATAAAAAACATTCTCTATCAGAAAAGTTTACAAGTTTGGAAAGAAATACTGTCTATGCTTCATAAAATAAATAACAGGTGGTACCATGACACACCTGAGTTATTTAAGCTATAAACAGTCCAATTATGTTCAAAAACGAATTCGGCTCCTCACAAAGATATTACAGTTGCAATTTGCTAATGTCATTCTGCAATTTGTCTTCACATGAGCTGTTTCATTTTGAAAATATTCAAATTCGTATATCATATGGAAGCAAAAACTTTAAAAATACACAGCAGATTTTAAATTAAAAGCTATAGCGAAAGCAAATGAAAAAAATGGTGACAAACATGTTAATGTTTGTCACCATTCTATCATTAAAAAAATAAAGCACGTGCAGTATAAAAGAAAAATGTATAAAATAGGCAGTCTGTAAATCATCCATTTCTTTCCTTTAAATATTAATGAAGCAAGCATATATTTTTTTAAAATACGTCTAACATCATTTTAAAAGTTATTAGAAGCTAAATATCGATAAGTTTTACAAAAATCTTTCAAAATTATCGTTCTTGATCGATATCGTGCTTTCACCTCTAGTTTATTGCACTTTGCGATGAGGTGGATCTAGGCATATCTTTTTCATAATAAATGCTTTTTTTCTGTACAATTTATTATATTTTTAATCATACTGCTCATTTTTTTATTTTATGTGACATTCATTTTATCAGCAGTACATATTTTAGGCTATTCACTGAAAAAAATTGCCGAGGATTATGCAAAACTTTTTTTTCCTGTTGCTCTGAAAAATGTCATGTAGATAACACACCATAGCGGATTATGTACAGGAAAATACAGTACTTGATATTTTCTTTTACTGCTAACTGAGAAATTTATAAACAGAACATATAAAAAGATGGATTTCATAATTAAAAATCAGGCACTGGATAAAATAAACTAAACCTGGATAAAATAAACTTTAATGCTGATTAATAACATTAAGTTATTTTTGTAAATGGCTTTTAATAAAAAAAATTAAAAAAATCTTTAATTTCAATAACACTGATAAAGCTATAAATATATTTTTACGACAATCTTATATGGAGTAATAAAATGCAAAATATTTTGCATATTTACAAATTGAAAGCAAGAAATTGTGTGTAAATGATAAATATATAGATGAATATTTCACACAAGACATTGCAGTAAGATAAATGTACTTTTATTTCCTATAATTTTAATTCACTATGAGGTTAAACTACATATAATTTTCAAACTGTCTACAAGAGAACAATCAATACCTGAAACTATAATGTTAAAAAGGATACACATTATGACAAATATGATTAGCAATACACAGGAAAATGAATAATAAATAGATGATTAAAATGTAAGATAGGTAATTTTGTGAGAAATATCATTTAATAAATGTAGTAAAAGTAAACCAATATTGATTATCTAATATTCTATACAAACACAAATCTATATAAATAAAAATTTTAAAAAAATTGGAAATACAATAGTCCTGTTAAATAATAAAATGCAAAAATTTTTTTGTTTATTTATTATGTACATATTAATTCATTGATTAGAAAACTATATTTATGTAAATGAAAATCAAAAACTAATTTTCATGATAATAACAGTTACATTCATATAGACATTTTTAAGCAAATTTTATTTAATATAGAATTTTAGAACCTGATCACAATGATACAATCACGTACCTAAAAAACTAATCCAGCACAAATTCTTTTCAAAAATATAAAATCAAAAAATTTTATGCTTATGTTTAAAAACACAATGGAAGCTTCAGTCATCAGAATTGAAACTACTGATGTGAAGAATAAAAAGGCAAATTGTAAAAATATTTAATGGAGAGTATGAAGAAATGGTGCTATATATCCACTTATTGTAAAGTTTATATATACAATTAAAATAAAAAGGAAGCAGAGAAATTTTTATTATTTCTATATTAATATCATAATTAAAATTTCTTAAATGATAAAAAATAATCCAATATTTTTTAATTATTTAAGAAATCTTACTTGAATACTAAGACTCTTATGATGGATCAAGTGTTAAAAATTATTGGTATGCTTCTAGTTAATTCATAATCAACATTCATTACTGTCTCCTGAATTTTTTTAAATCAATCTACCAGGTAAGAGCATTTACTTTTTTCCATATACTTAGTTATTTCAAAAGAATTAACTAGCTCAAACTCATTGCTAAAAATCACATTCTATATATGTTTTTGAAAATCTGTATAAAATATATAATTAATATATGAACTTATATTTCAGAAGGTAAGAGTATGAATTTAAACTTTATAAAATGTTAATTTAATAGTTGATTAATTAATTGTTTTCAAATCGCTTTTTGTACACAAGAATTATTTTGACGTACAATTTAAAAGTGTATTTAAACTACTACAAGTATCCATGTTAATCAAACATATGGCATAAAGACTAACAATTTAGCTAACAAATATGTGTATATAGAGAGAGATTTTATACATAATTGTATATATGATCAAACTATTAAAAATTTCATAAATTATTCCAAGATATAATTAACTTTTTCATAATTTAACATTGACTGAAAGAAAATCAAGAGATGAGTGACAACTGTTACTATATATTTAAAAAAATATTCTCAAATAAAAACATGAATAAATTTTACTATTACATAGTAATTGTTAATTGCAATAAAAATCCTACATAAGTAGTTAGAATGAAATTTAAATCAACAAGAAATTAAATTGAAACAAAAAATATAATCCTAATAAATAAAATGCTAAATAAAATAAATACACAGAGAAACATTTTTAAATTCAGTGAATCAAGAAAAAATAGTTGCAAAATTTTCTATTGAATCATAATACAAAAATTTAAAAAAAATTATGAAAAACAAATAAATTAATTTTTATCAAATTGTCAAAATTAAGAATATCTGCATATTAATGTCATTGCAGCCAATTTTGTATCAAGCATATATGGTACCATGGGAAACGCACTTAGGTATCATAATAACAAAAAAAGAGAATAACAAGAATCTTACACACCTGTTTTATTTGAAAAAAATATTTATTTACAGTATTATGATTAACAGTAAAATTGGCTGCAGTGATGTAAATAAAAGAATCAAATTAAGAAAATATTATAGAAAGCATATCAAGACAAAAAGCATTTAAAAGAATATATGATTTTTTAAAAAAAAAAAAAAAAAAAAAAAAAAAAAACACTTAGGTAATAGAAGCTCTAAGGAAATTTTCTATATTAATTTTAAATAAATTATCTTTTATATTCATGAGCAAAATTTTTTATTGCTAATAAAGTTAAAAATGTGAGACATTAAATATAAATTCAATTTTAATCTTTCTTTCCAGTGATGAATTTTAACTCACATTAAGTAATATATGTTCTACAGTATAGATTAAAATAAGTCTTGATGAATGAATAAAGACTGACATTATTATTGGTTAAAATACACTTAATTGTTTTTGTGCAAATTAATTGAAAGATATCGATAATAAAGTTAGGATGACCAAAATTCATAATATACTTAAAATATCATATTTTCTCAAACATAAGTTAAAATTTATATAATTTACCAAATTTTATTACAATAACAACACGATTAATGGTGAATGTAATCACATAATACTTTTTAATAAGCTGTGTGAAAGTTGTTTTAAATTAAGTATGTAATATATTACATCTTATCCTCAAAACATTTTTTTTATTTCTAATGGCAGGCACCCTTGAGCAAGTAAGTACATTAGCCCATTAGCCGCAACAAGGCCAGAAATTGCAACTCATTTTATCGTTACCCGGTGGGCACCTGTGAACCAAGTCATGAAGGTATGGGTAGCATCGCCAGCGTCACACCACTACAAACCCGTTTATTGGGCGGGCCACGTTCATCCATCATCTGAGGAAAGGACAAGAAACACAGAGAGAGAAAGAGAAAGTACATCCATGCCCGAGCCGGGATTTGAACCCAGGTCCTCCCCATCTGTAGTCAGTTACGCTAACCACTAGACAGGTAGGGCGGCTATCCTAAAAACAGCTAATAAAAATTACATGATTTAAAATTATTTCATTAAAATATCAATAATCTTGACTGTTTTGAAAATTTAAATATTTATTTCTTAAATTTACATTTGTAATAAGTCAAGAATTTAAATAAAAATATTTATGTTTTGTTCTAATTTTTACAGTTAGCTAAGCAATAAAAAATATAAAATCGGTTAATTATAGTTCAATAGATCAGTTTATAAATTTGGTAAACTATTAGGTTGGAGAAAAAGAAATCCATTATTTTTATGTGAACTTTATGTAACTTCTTTTGGATTCACTTTGTAAAAAGGTTTAAAACAGCTTTCATGTAGATATTTAGGTCTTGCACGTTACGACTGCTGACATGCGGTTAACTTCGATCACTTTTGATATTTTCTAGACATTTTCGACGATGCTGTATCCACATGCGAGGTGGATCTCTAACATCAAAAATACCCAAACAAAATCGACGAAACAAAAATTGTACGTAACTGGTTGTTACAGTCTTATATAGGACGATAAACACCTTTCACAATTTTAGCCACCCGGCTATCTTTTTCGCTATTACAAGAGAAAAATGAAAATGTATCGAATTTTCTGTTTGTTGTCTTCCATTTTTAAAACCTTGTATTCGTAACTGAATTAATCAAACAAAAAACCGCAAGAGGATATTTTAATGTCAAAATGTCACCTTTCCAACGAGCATAAATCCGAAATTGTTTGATAGATACCTCACAAGATATCGATCACTACAGACGTCTACCAAAAAAATAATGGATTACTTTTTCCCCAACCTAATATAATATTCAAAAATAATGAAATTAGAAAACAAATTTACAAAAAATCTTAGTTTAAAAATAAATAAGAAATATAAAATTGCCTATTTAATAATATTAAAAACAAGGCATAATTATCAACAAAGCTAAAAATTAATAAAAGAAAATTAAATAGATTTGAATAGCAAATATAAGTGTTACATTTTTCTTTACATAACTCACTACAACAAAAGTGCATTTCTGGAAAAAAGTTTAATTCAATTAAGTACCTTTTATAAAGCAAGTAATGTAATTTTTTGAATATTTTGAATTAACTTCCTCTTTTAATATATCTTTAGCATCAATGCATTGAATTAAATTTAGTCTAACAGAATAGAATCATTAAATTATTCAATCTGAGACATTACACAATTAAATAGCAAAAAAATAAAAATAATAAAATATGCTTTTGTATTTAATACAATTACAAATTCTTGGGACTTCTGTATTATTGTCATTACAGCCAAATTGGCATCAAGTCAAATTAGCACCATGAGAATAAGGCTGATACCATAGCAAAAAGATTCTTACCCACATATTTTGTTTGAAAAAAATCAATCGGTTATGGGAGAAAATGTGTCAATACTGACTTTCAAAGGAATCTTTCTTTTATTTTGACCGATGATAAATGAGCTCGCACAAATGAATGACATATGAACTCATTAAACAATTACCAATGTTACACTAAACCCCAATATTTAATTTCTCCGTATTCAAAATATTTGATTATAAATTTTTTCAAATATTGATTAAAAAGTTTTATGATTTGATGGCAATATATATATATTATTGATATAGCCATCAAATCATGAATTTTTCATGAAACTTTTTGCACTGAACTTTTGAGCACTAATATTACATAATGAGCAAATACAACTTAAGATTGCAATTTATATATGCTATTTAATAGTCTGACTTCTAATGTAATGACTATGGCGCTATTACGGTTGGCTGCAAAACTGGCTGCAATGACACCAATATGTAAGTACTTAATTTTTAAATAAATCTATACTACTTAATATCATATACAAGATAAATTTTTTAAACCAAATTTTTAACATAATAAATTCATGATTTTTTAATATTAATATTTATTAAGCAATATTTTTGTTAATAATCAGCATTTCACTGTAAATTTTCAGCTTAATATGATTAAAGATTGATCAGGAATATTCAATAACATAAGTGGATTTAATATCCTATAAAATAAGAGGAAATATTTTTAGTAATAAAATAAAAGTTCTATGAAATTTGACTTTACATATTTCATTTTGAACTAAATGAAATACATAGAATTTTTTTAAAAATTAGTAACTTAGAAAACATTCCATGAACTCAAAACCAAGGAACCCCCCCCCTCCAAAAAAAATCCTTTAATACATTTTAAGGCAAAACTCATATATCAATATTATATACACATGATTTCTTGAAAATAACATTTTATACAGCTTTCACTTCGAATGAAAAAGTATTTACAAATGTACACGAAATAGAAATTAATAGATTTCATTACTTAGAAACTGCTTATATCTGAAGAAGTCTGCAGATTTATACCACATGAAATTGCTTAAAAACCAATTTACATTTAAACCTCAATGGGAAGTTTCGCCAATACACTTTGGAAGCAGAACAGAACTAAAAAATATAATAAAACATATAAAACAGCCATAGAAACATAATAAATAATATTCTAAACATTTATAATACAGTTAGAAAGTTTTATGAACATATTCTGGGAAATAACTGTAATTATAAATATAAACCCCACATATTCGAACATCTTAAACATCTACATTGAATAACAAGAACTCTCTTATTTAAGTAAACTAATAATCAAAAACTTCCAATTTTCTCATTAGTTTGTTTTCGAAATAAAAATTCATGACAGCATAGAATTATTTCTATGATCTTCGGGAATATTTTCACATTCAAGTTGATTTCTACAAAGAAATCAGTCAATAACACAATAATTTTTATTCTGCATTAAAATACCGATTAAATTTAAACAAAATGAAGAGAAAATTATTAAAAATTGATAAACAAATGTCTAAAAACATAACATGATTATATTACAATATGACGCTACTGTGGCGTCGCTATTAGGAATAAAAAAATTCTTGTGACAGTATTTCGTAATCAGTTTTTAAATGTAACAACCATAGAGCTAGGAGTAGCTCCTAGCTCTAACGTAGCAACTTGTAATTAGTTCTTTAATTACCTGTTACTTCTTGTAACAAAATTAGTGCTGGTCCAGTTACTGTTACGGCAAATTTACCGTCAACCTCGAACGCTAGTTGCAAATGAAACCCTGGGTCACTACTAAAACGGTATTTACAACCAACTTCAAAAGGAACTGTTTGCGAAGCAAATTAGAAGTGTGTAGTCGCCTAATGCTTCATATAAGCTTTACTTCTAATTCATTATATAATCAACAGCGCTTAAAGTTTCTAGAGAAATTAGAACGGTGTTAGCAAGACATTTGTTCTGGAAAAGTAGGAAATAGAAATCCATATGCAGTATATCTCTTAAACCACCTACTATTTCGGAGCTATCAAAATCTACGACTTAAAACCTATTTATTTTAATAATTCTCTAAATCCCTATGAACAGTATGATTGCATTAAATTTGTTTTACTATGGAAGCTCACCAATTAGTGATTAGGTAGAAATTAGCCAATTAACAATTTCGAGAGTACTCTTAAAAGTAAGCAAAACCCTTTAATTCTTTACAACCACATAATATTAGAATCCCGCATACAGAAGAAGAATGCTCACAGATTGCATTGTTTTTTTCTGTTTTTTTTTATTTTTTTATTTATTTATTTTTTTTATTATAACATTTGGTAAAATAAGTGTTTAATTTGCAAAGAAATTCATAATTATTTTGAATAAATGAATGTATTTTTATAAAAGATGTAATAGATAAAAGAATAAATTAAAAAGAAGAACATGGTGTTGTTGAATTTAATTTATATAGAATTGCATGAAATATTTTATTCTATTTTAAATTTTGTTACTTAAGGCTAAGGGAAAAATTACACTAATGGCCATTAAAATTGTTACACCAGGAAGAAATGCAGATAACAAAATGATGCTTATTGGACAAATATATTATACTAGAAATAACAAGTGATTATATTTTCAAAAAATTTGGCTGGATAGATCCTGAGAAATCAGTACCCAGAACAACCACCTCTGGCAGTAATAACAGCAGTTATACGCCTGGGCATTGACTCAAACAGAGATTGGATTGTATATACAGGTACATATGCCCATGTAGCTTCAACACAATGCCACAGTTCATCAACCGTAGTGACTGGCGTTTGGTGACGAGCCAGTCGCTCGGCAACCATTGACAAGACGTTTTCTATTGGTGGAAGATCTGGAGAACGTGCTGGCCAGGGCAACAGCCAAACATGTTCCGTATCAAGGAAGGTCCGTACAATACCAGCAACATGCGGTCGAGCATTATCCTGCTGAAACGTAGGATTTCGCAGGGCTCGAATAAAGAGTAGCTCACCAGAAACACGTTACGACGTCGTCAAACGTCGTTACACACCAGAAATGCAACGTGCACTCTTCAAAGCACCGTCAATGCAAACAAGAGGTTACCGTGACGTGTATCCAATGGCACCCCATACCATCACGCCAGATGATGGGCCAGTATGACGATGACGAATGCACGCTGCCAGTGTGCGTTCACCACGATGCTGCCAAACACGGATGCGACCTTCATGATGCCGTACACAGAACATGGATTCATCTGAAAAGATGACGTCTCGCCATTCGTGCAACCAGGTTCGTCGTTGATCACACCATTGATCACACCTCTTGTCTATGACGTAGCATCAAGGGAAGCCGCAGCCATAGTCTCTGAGCTGAGAGTCCATGCTCCTGCAAACGTCGTCGAACTATTCGTGCAGACACTTGTTGTCTTCCAAACGTCCCCGTTTCTTGACTCACGGCTCGTGACGTGGTTGCACTATCCCTTAAGGCCATGCGGATAATATGCCTGTCTTCTCGGCTGCTAGTGATAGGTGGCCGTTGAGATTCCGCATGGTGTTCCGTATTACCGTCCTGAACCTATCGATTCCATATTCTGCTAACAGTCATTGGATCTCGACCGACGCGAGCAGCAATACTGCGATAAGATAAACCGCAATCCCGGTACGCTACAATTAGACATTTATCAAAGTCAGAAACGTGCTGGTACGCATTTCTCCTTCTTACACGAGGCATCACAACAACTTTTCACCAGGCAACAACCTTCAAATGCAATTTGTGTATGAGGAACCGGCTGAATAATTTCCTCATTTAAACACAATGTAGGTGTCGCTACTGGCGCCTACTTTGCCTGAATGCGCTGAAAAGCTAATCATTTGCATATCACAGCACCTTCTTCCTTTCGAATAAATTTCACGTCTGTAGCATGTCGCCTTCTTGGTGTAGCAATTTTAATGGCCAGTAGTGTATTTACAAACATGAGCATAAGAGTTACAGTATGTACTTGGAAAATTTTACTTGCCAAGTAAATATTGTAGCGATTGGTATTTTGTTAACAACTCTTATTTGTGTAAGTTGATTCTGCGAAGATGCAAAAAATAGAGAAAAACGTAGCAATAATTTTAAATGAGAACCCCTTATTAAACATTATCAAATGTATAAAATTTTTACTTATTTTTTTTTTATTTTATCACGATACCAATGTGTAATGGTGTATAATAGTATCAAATGTGACAAAATAAAATTCATAGATATACCAACATTTTAAAAATGTAAATTAGAGTTATAAATCTAAAAAATTCTAAATCATATGGGAAGTTCTTCATATTGTTGACTATGGTTCTCATTAAATTTTACTTTTCTTTCCTTTGAAGAAATGTCATAATGACCTATTCTTGAGAGCTAGTTTCTATATCGAATTTTTAATATATGTCTGCATAAAACAATAAGGTATTTTTTGTTTTATGCAGACATTATTTACTGTTACATTGAGATGCTAATAAAGTTTTGATTAAAAAATACAATAGATTTTACAATTTCCTATTATATGTAGAAATAAGTTTTATTTTATTTTCATGAGAAAATAAAGAGTTGGGATTTTAAAAATTTAGTCCATTCATAAACAAAATAATCAAATTATCTTTTGTTAATTAATTGTCTAATTTTTTAAGAAAAGTAGTAATTTAATTATAAACTGGTTATATATCACTGGTTCTACAATATCTTTAAAATTCTACACAGTTAAAAGTTTATATTTTTCTCTTATTTGATTGTTTCTTTATTTGAAAATATCGCTAAAATTTTTACTTTTGGAATTGGTGACATTGTTAAAATTTGTGTTTATACAAAAATATCTTCAAAATGCTGTCATCGCACATTTTCTAAGAAAACTAATCTTTCATTAATTTATTTTTGTTTTTTGGTTCAGGATGGTCTGAGTTTAGGAATGTGTATTGATTGTGTTTTATTTTTGAAGATACCATATCTATACATATTTAGCATACTTGTGGTGAAACACTTCTGCTCGGAAGTTGGGAGCAGCAGCTAGAAAACCTTTCTATCTGAACGTTGGCAACACCAATCTCCTCGGAACAATAGCGCACGAACAACAGGGCAGTTCACGTTTTTTCCCCGACGATGTGAGCGGATGAGTTCAGAAACCGGTTCTCTCTCAGAGATTTTGTATTCGCGACGTTTTGGCATTTCTTAAAATTTAGTAATAAAATTTAGTTAATAAAATTAGTTTCAATATATGGTGTGTTTTGATATTATTAATAAACGATTAACTTGCACCCCATATACTAATTAATATATAACCGTATTCCACATTAATAATTATTACAAAATTTTGACTACAGAAAAAAATTCTTATTTTTAATTAAATTTGCTTAAGAAAATATTAAATGTTTTATGTCTATGATTTTTTTTTATATGTCTTGAGATTTAATTTTGAATTTAACAACTACTCATATAATTTTTTATTTTTATACTGAAATTACTCTTGCTAATTTTATCTTACTCTAAACAAACAAGGAAATTATTCCTTTTCAATATTAATATTAGCAAAAATAAATCATAATCCTAGGGTAAGTAATTTAAAAGTTTTATTAGATGCATATCAAAGATAATTCTTATTTAACTAAATGCCTTATTTTGCTTGGGTTGCTGTTAAATATTTTTGAAGTGATTCTGTGAAATAAGGTAATTGGTTTTGTTTAAAAAAAAAAAGAGGAACGAGATTAATTCAAATTATATGTTTTGTCTTTCGAAAAATGTTAGTTCAAATTTTTTGTAATATTTTTGAAAAAATTAGTAAAAGATTTTGTTAATTGAATTATAGTTTATAAAGCCCCTATTACCGCCAAAATCTATAGCCCCAAAAATCGTCAAAAATTCTATAAATTAAAAGAATTAAATCAGTTAGTTTTACGACTTGACGTATTACCAAGTCTTATTAGTGTTTATTGCTTCACTCATTTGTTTGCTTGTAATATCTTCTATCAAGCTTTTAAGCCCCTATTACATTAAGAGTTGCCGATATTTCATTTTGAGCAGTTCCCGTAGACTTAACATTACGTGACGTCACAGCTCGATTTTGGACAACTCGAGCTCATCGTCCAATGAATGTTCGAGATTTCTATTAGGTTTGCTATAAGTAAATAGCTGTTTTACTAGATTTAGTAACAGATCGCTTTTCTGGCTAACATTTTTAAGGTTGCCATATTTTACTCTGTAGGTGTCCAGATTTCATGATGAATTCTTATTTGGGAATTTAATTTGTAGCCAAAATTTGTTTACATTACGCCATCTTGACATTGTTTCACTCAATTTTAGCGTTTGAAACTTCACGTTTAGAATGATCAAGAGCTAATCTTTGTCGACGTGAAAAGGAAAATATCTGGTTAAAAAATTTCTTAAAACTTTTGTGTTAATTTCCTAAATAAATAATATTATCAAGGCCTTAAATAAATAACATTATCAAGATTCCTTAAATAAATACCGTATTTTCCTGTATATAATCCGCGGATTGTGTGTTAAAAAAGTTCCGAATTTCGTTGTGCGCATTATACGCCGCCGCGGATTATCTGATAAAAAACATTCTCCATCAGAAAAGCTTACAAGAAAGTTTTGAAAGAAATACTCTTTATATTTCATAAAATAAATAACAGGTGGTACCAGGACACACCTGAGTTATTAAAACTATTATCGGCTTTGTGCAATTACGTTCAAAAACGAATTCGGTTCCTTTTAAAGCTTTTACGCTTGTAAATTCGCTAACGTCATTTTGCGATTTGTCTTGACGTGAGATGTTTCGTTTTGAAATTATTCAAATTCGTATATCGTCATATGGAAGCGAAAATTTTTAACTTACACAGCAAGATTTTAAATTAAAAGCTTTAGCGAAAGCAAATAAAAACAATTACGTCATATGTGTTAATGTGAAGTGAAAAACAAAGCACGCGCGGTATAAAAAAAAAATGTATAAAATACGCAATTTGTAAATAACCCATTTCTTTCATTTAAATATTAACGAAGCAAATATGTATTCATTTAAATATGTCTAACATCGTCTTAAAAGTTATTAGAAGCTAAATATCGATAAGTTTTACAAGACTCTCAAAATTTTCGCTTTTGATCGATCTAGTGCTTTCATCTCAAGTTTATCGCACTCTGCGATAAACTGGATCTAGACTGATATTTATCATAATAAATGCTCTTTTTCTGTACAATTTATTAAATTTTTAATCCTACTGTGCATTTTTTTATTTTATGTGATATCTATATTATCAGCAGTACATATTTTAGACTATACGCCGCTGCGGATTATGCGCCGCAGCGGATTATATACAGGAAAATACGGTAATATTATCAAGACCTAAATAAATAATATTCCTTCCTTAAATAAATAATATTATCAAGACCTAAAACAAAACTGGTATTTTGAAATAATATTCATTTACAGTTTTAATAAAATTAAGAGATTACTCAAACAACACAGGTGAAAATTCTTATCACGTGTAAACACATCTTTATAACGATGATATTTTAACTTTAATTCGGACGCTATTTCATCATACGTTCTTTGTTTTAATTTAGTAAATTTATATTGGGAATCTGAATTATCCCATATATGAGGCTTTACTCTTATCATTTCATTAAAATCAATTTCCATTTCTTTTGTCCATTCAACACATATATTTGCCATTTTCAAGTATATATATTTATCACATGCACTCATTAACAATAATGAAAACATGTTATTTCTTGGCATCTTATTGTTTCCGCTTGGCGAAAGTAAAAGCCAACACCAGTTCCGTTGATCATCTATTGTCGATACGAATTGCTCGAGTTGCTGCTGCATGCAAAAAAAAATTGCTCATTTTCCGCAATTCATAACGCCAATAACTTTCATTTGGCATAAAATTTGGCGAAAACTTGGCAATGATCAAATTTCAAATGCGCAGCTGTAAAAAATATCTGAAATATCATTGGACGACGTGTCCGAGTTGCCCAAAATCGAGCTGTGACGTCACGTAATGTTAAGACAACGGTAGTTGCTCAAAATGAAATATCGGCAACTCTAATGTAATAGGGGCTTAATGTCAAATCTAAATTTTATTGCATAATTTAAAAAAAAAAGTGCTATAAACTAGTGGGTTATTGAATTTGGTTTATTGCACTACAATTTATTCAAAAGTTACATCCAGAACCTTAATTTATATAATTCCTATACTATTGTCAATTTTTATATGAAAAAATTGATAAAAAAATATTTCTTTACTAACGGAAGGTAAGGTTCACTTACCTTTCTATTTTCAAGAAACTCCACGATCTTTTCTAGAATTTCTCAATCTTTGAATCATTTTTCAGTTCTCAAATAACACAGAGATCTTGTAGTTATAATTAAACACTTTAATGAACTGAATTTACAATAAACACATACATTTAGGAATTTAACATACACAGCACACTACACTAAAAAACGAAACAAAAACACATCTAATGTTTCTATTAGAGATGGTCGTTATTTGGTTGAACTGTTATTTAAGAACAGTTATTGCTTAGTAACCGTTTAACGAAAAACGCGTTCTT
>JAPDSC010002521.1:122808-150618 GCA_026290005.1 Latrodectus geometricus
TATATATATATATGTGTGTGTGTGTGTGTGTGTGTGTGTGTGTGTGTAAGAAAAAACTTTTTAAAATTAATATATTATCTGAATTCAGAAATGCTATAATGCTTTTTTAATCGCTCAAATCTTAGTTTAAAGAAGGAATTAATAATCCCTTTGTGATAAAATTTATCATTTTTGTAGATTTGTAAAATTAATTTTTCGCTATTAAAATCTGGTTTAAGCAAAAAAATTTGAAAGTTAACTTTATAAATCTAAAAACTCTTTATAAACACTCTTTATAAATCAAAATCTAAAAACTCTTGTTAATTGTATTTTTCGTTTGTAGAGCTATTTATAACTAACTACGTTTACTTAGAATTGTTTAATTCAAAATTCTACCAGATTCAAATTTCTGAATTACCTAGAAATTTAACTTTAAAATTGATTATTGACAAGCAACATCAGAAATTTTTAATTATTATAAATTCTTATAAATTAGAGTAAATTATAAATTAGATAACTATTAATTTGGCTTCAAATATGTGAGGGTTGTAATCCTTTTTGTGTGAGAATTCTGATTCTGATACATGTCAGAATTCTGATTCTGTTGTTTCTATAGTTTGTTTTATTTCTTGTATTATTTTTACTATTTAATTCTTTGTTTTAAATATTTTAAAATGAGTTGAGTTAATAAGAGTCCTATTTGGAATATAGCTTAATTAATTGAATTTCTGCCAAATATTTTACTTGCAAAATATATTTTTTTAAAATAGACAGCATGTAAGCAATTGTTATGCAGTTCTATAGAAAATATTCATTAATAAATTATAAAAAGATTGCTGTTACCATATGCTTGATATGCAGAAATTAATGATGTTAAACTTGTTTATTCTTTTAATTTATTTAAAGATTTATAATTTCAAAAGTTACTTAATCTTGAATTCTTCTATGAAGACGGATTGATATTTGATGTAAAATTATATAACAAATACTAAACAATGTAAATCATGAAATTCGCCAGAATAGTAATCTCTATAGAAATAAATAATAATAAAATCTGTTGCTTATGGTAAAAAATATATTTGTGTGAAAATAATTTTAAAATATGTAAACTAATATAATGTGACAGTAATTCTATTCATTATAGCTAATGTCTTATTTATTGCGATAGTATCTTCATCATTCTTCTGCAAATGTTGTTTTTACGCAATATACATTTTTATTTAAAAATGTCATTCCATAACGAGTATTTTAAAAAAAAATTCATTCTTCTCATATAGCATTTATATTTTTACTCCCTCATGATGCAAAGTTTTGTTTATTAATATATTTAAAGTAGATTTCACACGAGATTAGATTATACAAGAGCATTAAATCAAGAATATATAGTGAAATATTATATTTGATAGAAAGGTAAGCTTTTTGTAAGCATTGAAAGTTAATGTTTATTATTGGAAATTTTTAATAACGTTCGATCGAGTTATTTATAATTTTTAATAACGAACGTTTAAATATTTAAAACATGTGTTCACGTAGATATGTCATTTTATAATATAATATTATTATAAAATAAGTTATTTCATATCTGGACTCAACTTATTTTTATTGAAAAAATTGGAATGAAACATAGTGTAAATTCAAATTATAATTTAAATAATTGCAATAAAAATAAATGAAAAAATTAATATTATCAATTTTTATTAAAATAACCGGTTAATTAAAAAATATAATATTTGTAATAGACAAAATTTATTTATTCTGCAATCGAGTTTCTAATCTTAACAATCTGTATTGCAAGATTATAAACTGTTTTGTCAAATAAAGAAAAGTCTTTAAACTGTTAACGTAATGTCATAATTTTTTTTAAATGTAAGATTAAATAATTTCTTTTAATAAAAACTATCAATGTGGAAAAAAATTTCCGCCTAAACTACTTCGTCCTAAACTAAAATAATCGGTTAATTAAAAAATAAGTATCAACTGACACTCACTAGCCAAGGCGCCACTATCGCACAACTGATGGGAGTTCGTGACAACTATATTTTGAAGTTTATTTAAATAAGAATACTATTTGGTGTGCAAAATTATTTTCTTTCATGGATATAAAAATATAGTGCAATAATGTAAAACAAATAGTTTAACAGCAAAATATATGCAAAGAAATATATAAAAAAAATATTTAAATTTAGGAAAATACATAATTGTATTAGGAAAGTTTTTGTAGAGAATAATAGTAAAATATGTCAAAAATTTTGAGCACTATAAATAAAGGATATCTATCCATAGGGAGTTTAGAAATTTAAATTAAATAATGGTATAAAAATTCAGTAATATATTTTCTAATTCAGTTAGCATGTATTTAATACTTTAAATATGCGAAATAAATCTTAAAAAAATTTAAATGCAAATAATTAGTTTAAAATTTTAACAGTTATGAAGTTATTTGGTGTTATTATCCATGACATTTTCGTGGGTATTTAATCATGTGACTAATATGACCAATGAGGGATCACATTTGACTCATAGGTTGAATTACTATTGGCTCAGTTACTTACGGTGTCAGGTTACCGGTGAATACCATTTCTAATGTTCAGGTTGAGATTGCTACCTGGTGATTATTGAAATGGCAGTTAACCTCTTTTTTAAATAAAATGGTGAATACGGGGGTTAAACAGCTGAATTACAATGCACTCGAATGGAAGAAACTGTTTCAGGTTACAGAAGTAACAGCAGCATCTTGAAACAGAAGTATAGTTACAGTTTATTCGACTGGAAATAACTGTTTCAAAGTAATCAGTTCAGCTGCTGTGTATAAAAGGGAAAGCAACTATTTCACGTTCAGAAAAGCCAATGACAAAGTGAGTTTGTGCAATTAGGAATTGGGAATGATAAAAGTCAATCATTACCGTGTTCTCCTGACGATAAGGAGAACCATTCACAAAATCATTCCACAATTTTTTTTTATTTGATAGTCAAATTAACCTAAGCTTTTGCTTAAGACTTTCCCTATTCTTACTAGCCATGCAAAGTACTGCCATTTTGGGAGCACTTTCTTTATGTTCATAAAATACTTATGCATCACTTAATCATTATAAATTAATCATAATAAATTAATAATTTACCCATTATGTTATGAGTATTTTGTTTAAGAATAGAGGGTAAATGGTCGGAAGTCTAGAGACCCATCAAACTCTAGATTAGGGGTGGCCAAGATGTCGACCGTGGTCAACTGATAGACCACGAAGACATAGGTGGTCCTCGCGGCCATCCCGATAATGACCTTGGATACTAACAATTTAATTTATGACTTATGACATAGAATCAATGAACGATTTAAAATAAAAATTTACTACTGTCTACGCTTCTAACTCCAAAATTAACTGTGAAAAGATTCCCGATTTAAAGATTTATGATTAAAAAATTACGATTTATAAAATCTAAAACGGACATGATGAGCGCGATTAAAACATTCAAAGAAACTATAGAAAAGTATGCATCTCAATTAAGAAAACATGAATTGAGAAACTTCAAAATCATGGATTAAGAATGCATCCATTTTCCAAACCGAGACTTCGAAGATTTCACTTAATACTTACTGGTTTTGATTGAAGAATTTGAAAGCAGATTCGGTGACTTAATTAGGTTGAAAGAAATACTCAATTTTATGATATTCCCATTTGATGAAAATGTCAACATTGATGGAGTATCTAAAAAAATAGGACATTTAATAGATATCACATTAAATGGTCGTGGAAGAAATTATTAAATTAAGATGCGATATATTTCTTAAATCCAGAGCATATTTAGAGATACTGATTTTTAGAAATTAATTTCTGAAGAAATGTTTCCAAATATTTACAAATTGATTTTGTATTTGAACTCATACTTTTTATCGAGTTATCTTTGCGAATCTGCTTTTTCAACCATGAACGAAAAACAAACATTGGTCGCATTTAACAGATGAACATTTAATTTCGTGTTTATACATTGCAATAAGCTCGTACCAGCCACAATATGATAAACTTGTCGCTAAATGAAGTGAATAGTGAAGGTCAGTTTTCGATATATGAATACTTTGATTATTTTTGTCAGTAAATTTTTTATTTTGTAAATATTAATATTAAATTTTTTTTAGAAAAATTACATAATTTACCATAGTTTCTTATAAATGAAAATAAATATGCACGTTAATTTAGCTCTGCAATTGGTAGACCGCCTTCCAATTTTTTAATTGTGCAGTAGACCCCGGATCCCATCAGTTTGGCCACTCCTGCTCTAAACCAACGGTGACAAAGTGAGTACATACCTGTTTCAAAGTAATAATGTCATCGAAACAGATGGAGGAATTAAGAGATTCAGGCAATCGCTTGCTATGGGCTGGTTAGGAAAAAGGAAATGACAGTTGGTTTAGCTGGAAAATAGAAGAGTAATTCTTCTGAATTGGAAGATCGCTTTTGATTGGAGAGATGAATTGAGGGAATATAATGAATTTCTATGGCGAAATAAAAATTAGTGGGCTCTTGAATATTCTAAGCATAATAAAGTAAATCAGTTGGGAAAATCAATAATCGTGACACATTTATTCAATGTTTATCATTCTTTTTTCAAATACATCACGCTTATTTAAATATAAGAAAGGTCTGATATTTTTAATATGTATTTGGAAATTTTTATTGGCTTTTATCTTTGCCAATGTTTTTATTTAAATATTTATTCAAATTTTATTTCAATTAAGAAAACAATTGGTAGACCGCCTTCCAATTTTTTAATTGTGCAGTAGACCCCAGATCCCATCAGTTTGGCCACTCCTGTAGTCCTGTAGGCCACTCCAGTGGCAACTGTAGTTTGTTAACTAAATTATTTTATTAATTAGAACAAGAAAAATTACTATTTTTTAAAGTTTTAAAGATAATTTTATAGTACTTAAAATTAATTAATAAATATTTTTTTCATTCACAATTATATCTGCAATATTTTTTTCTTTTCAGAAAATTTTTTGCCCTTAAAAATTAAGTAGCTGCATAATTACATAAAGGGCTATTCTGAGAATGAGAAAACAGAATCAATGAAAATTGTCCACTTAAATAATGCACTTTATCATATCTTGTAAAAATATTTACTACAAGAAAAAAAAATTGTAATTTTTTTCATTTAAAAATTTCTTTTTCGAACGTCAATTTATTTTAATCATTCTAAATGAAAAAGATAGCATATATCACATGAAATTTTGTTGTTAATTTTTTGCTTAACATCATACTAATTTTTTTTCTATGGTTTTATGTAAACAAGAGTATTTTTTTAAATTCATCCATTGTTTTATTTCCCAATATTTTGAATTTAAATAAAATTATGGACTTACGAGTTTTGCAAGCAAAATTACTTTGTATTTTTTAATAATTAAGAAATCTTAAGTAAATACATTCCTTCTATATAAAAGTAATTTACATTGTATAGTTGAATAAAATTTCATGTTATGAAATTTTATCAAACTATAAAAGTACTTTGATGTGGAATGTGAAGATATTTATTTGAATCTTATTAAATACCATTAAATTTTATTTTGTTTTTCAGGTTTCTTAAGTTAAAAATAAAAGTTTTAAATCCTTGTATACACTTCCATAATTACTATTATTATCTGTTATTTTTTTTTATTATGATGCCTTATAAATATGAGTATTTTTTATTCTGCCATTATTTAATTTCACTATATTTTACTATAAATACATAGATCATAAATTTTTGAAAACAAAGTTCTTTTACGTTTTTTACCATATTTTTTATTCATATAATGAGAATGCTGATTTAAACTTAACAAGTGTATTTTATTCATTTAAGTTTAGAATTTGAAAAGAAAAGTGTTTAAATTAAGTCAGCGTTTAATTTTTATCTTTTTTTAGACTATCATGTGTACTTTTTAAATTATGGTTTAATTTAAATAAAATATAGGTATTTTCATTTTGTATTGAATATTACATTATTCAATATTTTACTTTAAAACATCATAAAATTTAGATTTTTGGTAATTTTTTTATACTTTTTAATATTTAATGAATTTTTATGGAAGTACAAAATTTACTTTAATATAGAACCAACATATCTACTTTACCGTTATTAAAAATTTTAATTACACGACTAATTTATTTATCGATAAATTACTTAAGATTCTTGAAATTAAAATAAGATATATGAATTAATGGAGTTTTAATTTCAGAAAAGCCTAGTTTATCTACTCTAACGAATATCAAATAAAAGTATTTTATGAGAAAAATTACTAATATAAATCCAAACAAACTGCTTTTATAAAAAAAAATTGCTGCTAATTATAATATTAACAAATAGTATGATTGTTTTGTTAATATTTAATAATAGAAAAATATAAGAAATGAAAAAAGTATAGGTCTTTTATAATTATTTGCTGTATTTTTCTAAGCAAACTTTGTATAAATCCCTTTGTAATTGGACTAAACCTCGTATATCACAATTCTTTAAAACTATTTTTAATTTAATTATAAAATTTTATTTATATAATTGAATTTTATAAAATTCAAATAGAAAATTTAAATTTTGTCTAATTTTATATTTTCAATATTGGAAATCTTTGAAATTTACTATTTAATTTGAAAATATACTTTAAAGATAAAAATGTAAATTCGAAAAACAAATATAAATAACAAAATATGCATTTTCATATTGAATGAAATATGTTAATGAAAATTTATAAGTGATGAAATTTTAAATAGAAAAAACGGTTTGAGGGGAAATAATTTTATTTCTCTGCCTCATGTTAGAGACTAAAGTATTATAAGAAAAAGCATAAAACTGCAATTAATGAAGTGTAATATCAGTAAAAAGATTAATTTTTTATAGTTCTTTTAACATTTACATAAATGTTAATTTATGTAATAACATTTGTGCAAATGACATTAATTAATTTTATGGAATTATATAAAATATTACAGATTTAATTCTTTATTTTTATAAATTATTAATTTAATTTTAATTGAATTTATTTATAAAACTTATAGAGGTATTGTAATTATTTTTAATCATTCTCGCTTCAGCTGCCTAGTAGTCAAGACGTGTTTACGATTTGCTCCCAAACTTGTTTCCAGCTGATCGCTCCTCTACCTGATGGCCGTGGAAGACAGCTCTCTTAGTCGACCCTCGATGAGTCCCTGCTTGCTTTCTCCGCCTTGCTCCAGTACTCCTTCGGATACTCCCATGGAGTTTCCTGATGACACTGATAGTTCTCAACATTGGATAAGACTGTGCCTTTCCATCCGGATACTCCTGTGAGTTCAACCACGAAAACCACGTTCCCCATAGCGTATAACGATGGTGCTACTTCGAATAATACAATACCAAGATTAATGTTGAAATCGCTACATCGCCTATGGATAGTGTGTGTGTTGCTTCTAGTGCTCCCACTTTGTATTTGGCAGGGTCCAAACAGCCGGCCAAGGGCCACAAAGTGTGTTTGAATCAAAGTGATACGGTTAAAACCAGTGTTATTCCAATATATAGTTCTGCTTCCATTGAAAGTGCTGTCAAAAGGCTAATGCTACCCTGGATTACTTCTTGGTGCTAGGCCCTTGTGTTCCTATCACTAAAGTCTTCAAATGTGATCTTTTGTCCGATTTAGGGAAATATAGAGAGCTTTTGGAAAATTTCGCAACACCACAAAAACGCCTCTTGGAAGGCATGGGAAAACGTGATATTGATTTTAATTAGAAAAGACACTGGTTATTCCGAAATGCTCTTTATCAATAGGCGTTCATCTCAAGTGAACAATCGAGAAGTAAGTGCTCCCCATTAGGTTACTACTTAATTTCTAACTGTACTTTGCATGGGGCTAGCATTAGTAAAATAATCATGTTAATTCTGAAACTGATAATTTATCTGCTAATAGTAACGTTTGAAATGTAAACAAACTTAAATGTAGTAGAATTAGTAAAAAATCTTTTAAATTGGCTAAAAATAAATCCGAATGGTCAGTTTTAACCAATAATGTTAAAAATGTCCATTCAATATCTGAAGATAAAAACTCTAAAATTTCTAGTACTAATTCATCAGATTTTGATGACAATGTAACTGTACTTTAACTAAATTACAAAACAATAATGCTATTGAGTCTCTTGTCCCTGGTGATAAAAGTAAGAGTGATAAGTGTAATCTATTAATGTTGATTTGAGTAATAATTTAGTTAAGAATAATTATGTTGTTAATAATGATGATACTGTACATAATGGTACTTCTGATAACAATGGTATTTCTGATAACAATTGTGTTTTTGCAAATAATTGTATCTCTAATGCTTTACTTATAATAATAGTAATTATTTTAAGTAATAACGATGTAGTATATACTGCTAATGTGTTAAATAACAATAATGTGTCAACCCAAATGAATTCCAGTACCCAAAATGTGCAAGATTACACAATTTACGAACTCCCTAGATTAGCACTGGCTAGGTACCGGGTAGCACTCCTTCAAGAAATAAAAGATCCATAAATATTACGAGACCTAGAAAAATAGCAAATATTAAAGTTATTTCTAACAATCCTTCAATGAACATCAGTAATAAATTCATGGTTTTAAGTGAACACCTAATTCTTATAATGTAAACGTAACTGATTCATTAAACAAAAATAATCATCTGAAGAACAGAACCCTACCCGTTCTAATTATATTCGGAGAAAACATTCAATGAATTAATAAACCAACAAAAACAAAATTTGATAAAAATCTTACCTCGAAATTCTCAGGTGAGTATCTCAAGGTCTTCCCTACCTCACCTGAAACACACACACAGAAACATTACTAAGCACTTAGCAGAAAATGGAATTGAATGTTAATCATTAAAAATCACTTTGACAAACCCACTAAGTAGTTATCAAAGATCTCCCCAGCACCACTTCACTGATACAATTTAGAAAGAATTAATAAGCAAAGGCTTTGATGTAACAGTTGTGTCTGTTATAAGAAAGCTTCGAAAAGAAGGAACCAATACCTTGTTTCCTCATCACCCTGATTTCTAATCAAATTGCCCTTAAAATATTTGAGCTAAAGGAAATCCTCCATATAACTATCAAAGTTTAAAAATAAGTAAAGAACAGGCCTGTTCAGTGCTACAATTGCCAGACATTTGGGCATAATTCAACGGTATGCTTTCCAAAAAAACGGTATGAGTGAAATGCGGAGTTAGGCACGCATCCACAGACTATCCTCACGAGAGGCTAGAACAATCAAAATGCTGTAATTGTGGCAGCGGCCACACAGACTCTTACGCAGGCTGTTCAGTGAATCCCTTGAACAAAAACAATAAAATTACCCAACAGTTAATCTAGCTATGAATTATATTAAAAAATTTACTTTTGCTCAGCCAGTTAGAAAAAATACCCCTCCCCCGTCAACAAACCACACCTTCTTCCATTGCAAAACCCTTAACATCCTGGAAATAAATCATATCAAGAACTTTCAGGCAATAATGCAAATGATTAATGAAGTAAACACCATTTGCAAAGCTTTTCCTGCGCTCTTGCAATCTGTTCCGGTTCAGAAAAGAACAATTAAACCTACTGATAATGTCCGCATTTTACTATGAGCACTAAACATCAGCGAAGTTGACAGTGATAATTAAAGAATTAACTAATAAGAAAATTATGTCCCAATCCCTCATTTCAATAATTCAAGCGAAAAACAAATTTTGAAAAAAAAAAACATAACTAAACTAAATTAAAGATAACTAAATTATATTTCACAAGAATTATATATTATGTGAGTGTTTCCCTCTTCAAAATTCTAGCATTTGGAACTATCCAGTGGCAACGTCTATCGGTGATTGTACCTACCACGTATGTAAATAAAAAAAAATATAGGAAGTGTAAGCAAATCTCTATTAACATCAACTGGTGCTGACTAACAGTATATGTATATAACCCAGATAAACAATGCAAATTTTATTTTAATACCCAAGAATATTCAAAGATGGAATTTGTGAATAATTTTATGTATATATATATAATATGAAAAAAATAAATAAGTAAATAAATTAATTATTTTCTTTTCATTCTTCTTATGTATATTTCACTGTGTATTTAAATAGTATCAAGAACAAATCAGGAAAAAAAAATGTTGGTTTCTCTTTTTATTTAATCAAGATTATTAATGGTAATCTTTCGATGCTTAATAATTTGGATTACTCATTACTCTGTTTTTATACAATATATAAGCAGCCATGTAGAGGGTAACCCAATGGCAGTACTTGACCTATTATTGTGTGTGAAAAAATATATATTAATAACTACTGATTGTTTAAACAATAATGCTAATTTTCAATTATAAGTTGTCTCCCCATGTCAATAATAAACGAGGTAAATGGCCAGACACCTCATCAAGTCTATAGATTTATAGCTTATTTTTAATTCAAAAGATGATCACAGACCAATAATAATTAAGATCCCCAACTCTTATAGACAAGAAGCAAAAAAAAAAAAAAAAAAAAAAAAAAAAAAAAAAAAAAAAAAAAAAAACCGGTAATAATACGACATCTTCTCTGGCGAAATGTATATTTGTCGAGTGTATAGAACGTTTTTGGAAGATATGTCGTTGTTTTTAACATGTGACGTAGAATTTTCTAGAAATAAGTTTAAAAATTAAGTTTAAAAGCGGCGGTCAATATTTATACTAGAGTTTATTTCAAAGTGGATGTTTTGATGGTCTGAACCTGATGGTCTCCCATCAACTTTCTACTTCATGATATTTTTACTAATAGCCGGTGTTGCTAAAGTAATGTTGATTACTTCAGATCGATTAGAAATTATAAAAGTCGGATCATTGCCTTTGTTTAAAATATCCAAACCATAGTTAAGAATAAATACCAAAAGACACTCACCTCTTTTGTTCGTGTCTGTGCTGCCCCAGACGATATGATGAGAGATGCATTCTAGCCCAAGGACTGCCTGAAATTTGTGTTCTGCACAAAACTGCAAGAGTTTGTGCAGTGTTGGATCAGGTGGAGCCTTCCCTTCATAGGGTAAGTAGACAGAGCAAAAACAATTTCTCTATCTTTTTCCTCTATGTTGAGTCTGACTTTCACTGCTGTTAGGTCCTTGTGAATAAACTCGGTTAGAGGTAAAACCTCAATATCTTTATCTATAAAGATGCAGGCTCTAGCTTCACTGTTAAGATCATAAATGAGCTTACCTTTTGTTCCTTTAAGGCCACTGACTCTACCCCTGACAAGCCAGGGTTCTTGAATCAGGTCCAGGTGAAAATCCTCACCAAGAAAATTCTTAGCGAGGTTTGTGGTGCCACTTCTACTGTGGTGGATGTTGGCTTGAAGAACCTTCACCCCCATCAGTTTTTGAAGGTTTGTCAAGGACTTTGGCTTGAACTTGGTGAAGTCCAATATAAAATTTATATCCCCTTCTCCAAAGTGTAGCCGCATCCATTTCAGGCACGATAAGGACGATGGTCTGTTCTGATGGTTCATTCTTCCGATGGAGTATATTCCAGTTGGTAGAGGTAAGCCCACCATTTTGTGCCTTGATTTTCCTCAAGCGCTCTTTGGGCTCCAGTTTGCTGCAGACTTTTGGCAGTTTAGCAATGATTTTAGTGGTTCTGACAAGTTTCCTTGCCTCACCCACCAAAAGAGTTTGCTCCTGCCAGGGGTTTATTTCATTGACAGTCTGTTCCAGCCACTTACGGCCGTATTCACCAACCAGAGTTAAACGAGGTTTCAGGGTAAAGGGCGAGTTAAGTCATGAAGCGTTATTCACCACGACAAAAACAGCGATTAACTCGCCTATATGTATCCCTAGAATAACCCTACGGTATCGGAGTGTTAGCGCCGAGTCACAGCAAAAAATGGCGGATTTAAGCGATATGTTTGTTGACATTGATGTGCAAGATTTGCAAAATCTTGAATTAATGGAAAGAAGAGCAAGATGTGTGTATGAAAGTAGGCAAAATGATTTTGAAACTTTGGACAAAGTTGATTTTCGTAGCCGTTATAGATTAAATAAAAGTACGGTGGAAATTTTAATTCAGCGTCTGTCGCCGAAATTGGAATCGCGAACTGTGCGAAACCAGGCATTGACACCTACAGAAAAAAATCTTAATTGGTTTAAGATTTTTTTGCTACAGGAACTCAACAACAGAACATCGGCGATATAATTCAGTGTAGCCAACCATCAGTGAGTCGTACTGTGACCGATGTCGCCAGAAGCCTGGCAGAGCTGCATTCTGAATACATTTGTTTACTTCAAAACGAAGAGGAAAGAAGAGAAGTAAGTAAATGTATATTCTAGCAATTAATATTGTACTAGACAAATTAATAGGATGTATTCCAAAATAAGTGTTTGATATTGTGTGTAGTTTAATTTATCTGATAAGAAAAAATTTAAGTTATTTATATTTCTCATACACAGCAATTTATTAAAAAAAACAATTATAATAATTAAGCAACAAGAATTCCATTCCATTATTAATCATATATTTGAAATGATATTATTAATGAGTATTGCATAATTTACAAAAGTGCAAAAAGAGTATTTTTGTTGTCGGAATTGGTTAACAAGAGCAGATGTGGCTTTTCAATTATTTAAGTTTGTTAATAAACATGTGAACTTGCATGTAACAATACTGAAAATAAAGCCCAAAAATAATGAGTCATTTATGTGATGTAATTTGTTGCTCAATAATAAAAATTAATTGATGTTAGAAAAATTGCAGTCACAAAGGTATGAGTATAAAGATTTTTCACATGCATTCATTATTAAAAAAAATGATAAGGAAAACTAGGCAAAAACACTCATTTTCTCAAATAGCACTAATTATGAATAAAATTATTGTATAAGTTTTATGTAATATTCAATGTATATGTTAAAAAACAATGAAACTGCTGTCAAAACATGTCATCAGGTCAAGTTTTTACCCTTATTGCAAATTATATTATCTCTCTCATAGCGGTGGATTGTTATTAAAGCAAACAGCACAAAAATAATTTAAACAACATTGTAACAATTTAAACTCTTCCTAATATTGGTTTCTAATAATCTGTTAATTGAAATTAGAGAGAAGGTTTAAAAGTACACCTAAGATGTTCTGTAATTAATTTTAATTATGTGAAAATTCTCATTAAAATGTTAAAAAAATATTATTAGCTAAGTAAAAAGAACTATTCTTTTAAATAAATTAGCTTTGTTGAATATATAAAGTTGACACATTAATAGCAAAGTACTAATGCATTTTATTTTAACATGGATTCAAAAAAAAATTTTTTTTTTACAGGTTAGCTCAAGCTTCTATAGGTTGTGTAGTTTTCCAGGTGTGCTCGGTGCACTAGATTGCACACATGTTGAAATTCAAAGTCCTGGATATGTGACATCGGTGAGATATTTAGATGCCGCAAAGGCTTTTTTAGCCTTAATATATAAACCATGAGTGATGTGGATTTGAACATCAGAAATATTGTTGTACGATGGCCAGGCATGTACTGTGTTTGACCATTCTTACTTAAGAGCTCACCTAGAAACCGAAGTGCCTAATATGTATCGTGTATTAGGTGATAATGGATCTTCTTTGCGGTCATACTTGATGACACCTATTCTTCATCCAAACTCGGATAGGCAAAGAAGGTAATTTTTGTACACAATTTGTTTTCTTTTTTTTTCTTTTTTTAAATTTCCTCTCAGTGAGCAATATTACAGATGCATTTTACTGCCTCATAGTTAATATGGTATGTAAAATTTCTGTATTTCATTGAATATGTTTTTACTAATTTAAATAATAAAAAAAGAAATTATAAAATTTCAAGTGTCGAGTGATAGTTGCATTGAGTCTATTTAAATATTAATAATAAATCATTTTATGTTGACATTTTAAATTTAATTATTGTACATTAAATTACAAGAGCGGTGTACTATTTATAAATCACTCTATAAAAGTGATTAATTTTCTTCTGAATATTTTGATTATGTATGTTTCAATAACATTAGTCACAAAGATAGAAAAAATATGTAAAGATTATTTATAAAAGAAAATAGATGTACTTATGAAAGTATAGTCAGGATACTTTAATGATATGTTATCAGGCTTTAATGAATATTACAGAAAAATTAATCATTTAATAGATTTTTATGGGCAAGATAATTTAATAAACAAAGTTCATATTATACGTATAATATGACTAGTTCTAATCAAAAGAATTTCTTAAAATATTATGCAATTCATGTCTAATTGCTGTATTCTGCACTTTACTTTAAAACTAAAAATAAATTTTGTTTTGCTAGTTCTTTATTTGTGAATGTGTCAGTATAACACAAAAAAAGAGCTTTGATGTAAATATTTATTTTCTCATTTATAGGTATAATGCAGCTCACATCTTGGGGAGAAATGTCGTGGAGCGCCAATATGGAGTTTGGAAGCGAAGGTTCCAATGTATTTCTCTGCCTTTGCGGTGCAGTTTACAAAATGCACAAACAATCATTGTAGCCACAGCTGTACGGCACAACATTGCATTAAGAATGGGTGACAGCTACAGCATAGAAATTCCACATGAGGATAATGACCAAGACAGCAACTATTTAAATAATGAATGTCCTGGCATTTCAAAAAGAAATGCCATAGTCAACTCTTATTTTTAATTTTTATGCACAATAAAGATTTTTCATTCATATTTTGACAGCGTTTATTTTATAAATACAAATTTCCCATATAAAATTTTATGTATTTTTTTAATCATATTTAATTTTGTTCTATTGTGCAAAATAATATGTTGAAAATTACTCTAAATTTAAAAATATGTTGCCTTTGAGGTTGACATGTTCTTTTACACAATATTTGTCCAAAAACATTTTTTTAAATGCACAGAAACTTAATTTAACTGTAGAAAACTACATTTATCACTAGCTTAAACTAATGTTAAAAAATTCATACTTTTTTAGTTTCACATTTCTTGAATAAATTTACTTCATTTTTTGTTTTACTAATTTAACCTATCTTGTAATACTGATTTGTAGACAAATTAATCATTCCATATTAGCTCTTTATATTTTAAAAAACTCAGACCTTTACCCGAAACAATTTTTGAATGAAAGGTGTATTACATGTTAATTTTCTTTTTTTTTTTTTTTTGAAACACTGCTCATTTCTTATGAAAAGCAATGATTTGTGATTTTAACATTTGCACATAACCATTGAAAATGCTATATAAAAAGACAATTTTTCTAAAATTTATTTTAAGCAAAGAAATGACAGTTAATGAAATTTTATTTGATATTTTAAATGTTATTGGTTAGTAAATCCAATAATATTTTGTTAGTAAATGTTAGTTGAAAAGAAAATAATTCTATAATATTAAAAAAAATTATTCTTGCTGTTTTTTAAGATTGTAATATAATGATTTTGCTGCATTTGCATTAATTTCATTCTTTAAGGCAGCAACTCATGTTCAATTTCCTTCCTCTCTTCATCTCGTTCCTTTCTCTTTCCATGTTCAGTATGGTTAATTGGTGAATTTCATCTTTTCTTCTTCTTTTTCTGTCCATTTCCTCTAACATAGCTGAATGCATTTCTAGTTTAATTTTCATATTCAGCTTATGCTCTGAGTCTAAAATGTTTTTTTCTTTCTTTGGCACCTTCAGTGATTTGTTTCACTGCTGCTTCAGTAGCATTTGGCCTCCTCTTGAAAAGTCTTTTTTTGATAAATGGGGTTGCAACTGGTGTTACATTTTCCACTTCGGTTAATGTTGTTTCTATGAAAGGTGGAATTTCAACCACCTGCGGCACTATCTGAAAAAAGAAATAAATAAATAACATGCAAAAAAATATAAGTATGAATTAAAGTATGTATATCCTACATCTTGCTTTGCAAGCATTCTAAATATGTTATGAATCTGTGTTATTCAACCACAATTTTTCTCCCAAAAATAATACAGTAATTATTTATATTTGTGTCTTATGCCTATGGAAACTAAAATGTAATTTTTTTTTATAAGTTACTATTCTATACATACATATAAAATGTCTTGCAATATTACTTACAATTTCAGTTTCCTGGTTTTCTTCACAGCATTCCACAACTTCAGTTTCTGGAAGAGAAATACAAATTTTATTTTTATTCATTTTACCCATACATATTTTCTACCAAAATTTTATAAAAGGATTTACTTATTATAAGATTAAAACTTTTTACATTACATTTACTGTTAAATAATATTATTCACAAGATTTTATATTACTCTTTTTTGGCATACTGTATAAATAAAAATATTATATTGTTATTTTACAAAAAGTGATTATAATCTTAAATTACTATATTTCTTACTATATACAAACTTGTACGTAATTTAACATATCCATTAATTAATTTTACTTTTTTACACATATAATTTTTATCAGAATAATGATTCAAATATTACATTAAATTCTTAAATATGAATACATATAATAGCTGTATTTAATAATGCTAATATTTTTGTCTAATTTTTCATGAGTAAATTTTTACAGTTCACAACAAAGCTAATTTAAATTATTAAAATGTTAATTCAAATATTCCATTGTTATTGATATTTGTGCATATTATAAATACATATGCATTTATAATCACAAACTATATAATTATATCTATCCATTTAAGAGACACAATTTATTCTTTTTGACATAAATAGTATTACATTAATTATATTTTTGAATATTTTCTTACCTTGATTGGCCGATGTGATCTCTTGATATCTGGAGTCAGAATCATATGCACATTCTAAAGGTTTTCGGATTAAACCAATCTCCTGTACTCGGTTATCGAAATCTGTGGAAATAAGTTTGGCAGTTCCGCCCTCAGTCTTAAAAATTTCTACTTTGTCTGCAGCTTTATGTTGCTGAGACAGTTTTTTTTAATTTTTAAACTTATCCTTAAGTTGCTGAGGCGTTCTTTTGTAAACTCCAGCCACCGCGTTGAACTCAAGGCAAATTCTGGAACAACTTTGATATATCCCCCCAAAAATTAAGCGCCAAATCTGGCACTGCCTACGGACTTTTTAGGGTGGCTGTTTCTTATTTTTTTTTGTTACCAATTTAGATTTTTTCAGCTTTTAGGTTTTTGCTGTTGCCAAATTTGGTATTTTCTTGTATTTTGTACCATTTTCTGAGTTTTTTTAAAAAGATTTTAATGTATTAATTATTTGTATTTAGCGAGAATCCATCTTGGCGAGTAAAAAAGGCGCCAAAACAGGTATTATGGTTGGTGAGGGAAGAAAAAGTCGCCAAATTTCCGATTTGGGGGGTATATCAAAGTAGTTCCCAAATTCTTTCCCAAGCTTTTTTTTTTGCTATCATTGCTGATACAATTTGTTTTCTTACAGTTTATTATATCAGCATACCTTTCAACAATTTCTAAAAGAGTTGCAATTTCTAAAAGAGTAAAATTAAGCCTTTTGTCCATCTTGCTTGACAATAACACTTTCCCGCTCGCTACGAAGCTTTGTTTACATTTTTGCTAGCCAATCAGAATCCGTCTTACATGTCGTGTTCGGTTAACTCCAAAGTTGGTTTACACGGGGATTTCCCCGCTTCGTGAATAAGAATCGGGAAATCGGGCTAGAGTTGAGTTATATCCGAGTAGGGCTACACTCAAGTTAACACGTTTTTGGTGAATACGGCTGTTAGAGCTCTCCAGATCTGAACAATTGATAATAAATGCCCCATTATCTAGTCTTCAAGAAAGAAAAGTGGGGGCGAAGCCCTTATCATTTCTTGTGATTTTGTTGGTTATAAACAACTCCAGGTCTGAAGTCTGTTCATCTGATAACCGCTTTGAAGGATGTTCCTCAAGAATCACCGCCATTTTGACCGCCATCAAAGTCTCCTTATAGGTAGTACCTTCAGGTCCTTTTTTGGCAGTCTTAGGGGCAGAGTCCTGTAACATCCTTGGACATGATCTTTTCTCACCTTGTTGTTTTTGCTTGGGTTTTTCTACCCAAGTGCCCTCAGCGATTTTTTTCTCTTTCATGAGTTTCTTTCTTTGTGCACCAGAAAGTCTCTTTTTGAGTATAATCCCCTCCATGGAGGCAGTCATGTTACTAATGGCTTCCTGCCCCTCTTGGGATGTTGATGGTGTAGAGGTCATTTCTACCTCTTTTGAAGAAGGGTCCATTTCTTCCCCTTCAGTTGGTTTCCCCTTAGTATCCATTTCTTCAACAGAATGGCCTACTTCGGGTTTTTTACTTGCAGAAGCAGTAATATGAGTTAAACTTTTGTCTTCATTAGCCATAAATTAACTCAAAAGAAAAGCTCAGGAACAGAAAAGGTCCACCCAGTATTGCTTGAGATGCTGGGTAAGACAAAATACTCTAGAGGTTCGCCAGTCGCACTAGAGGCTCCGTTAAGACACTATAACCGCAGTGCCATTCACCCAAGGCACGGATCGCATAACACCTGGGTTACGGGAGTTGGTTCGCGACCTCCTATTTGTTATTCAGAGGTTATCCTGTCATCGCTACAGGATGTTCGGCTATCCACCACCTGCCGACGTGCCTGGTAGCCGCAGGTGCATCTTGTATAAAAATTCTTTTCAATTTAACATAAAATTATAAAATTAAAAAAAAACATTTTCTTGAATGAGCGAATTTTGCTTTTAAGTGAAAAACGTAATGATGCATTTTGGCTTCGTACTTACAGTTCTCCGCTTAGTGACGCTGTCTTCGCATAGTGACAAAATTTCGCGCCACAGGTAATCGAAAAAAGAGAGTTGGAAGTCTTATTATTTATTGGTTTGTGTAAAAGACAGAACAAAACAAATTGTAACAAGTAACAAATGCAGTCAGTAAAATACTTAATAATTTAAAAGTAATTGTACTAAAGCCCGCCACACACAATATTATTCTGAGTTCAAATTGGTTTGCCATTGACAAGTAGGACCGTGTATGGGGATTGACAGATTGAAGAAAATTCAGGACCGTTCTGAATTTTCTTACCACATGGGACTAATTACAGGAAGTAAACAGTAGCTTCCTGCAGTTGCGTGTTTCTTCCCACAGGATGATAAAGTATTTTTGGCGACACTTTGGAAAAATAATATTTACTAAAACTCAATATTTCTAAAATTTAAGAATGTTTATTCGTTAAAATGTCTATGAAACAAATTATACTAGAATTGACAGACGCATACAAATATTAGTCTTATTTATGATAAGTTATGAGCATTGATTATACTAATCAAATAAACAGAAAGCATGTGAAAAATTACAAGATATTTATAAAGAGATGAAAATTTGCCACAGTAAAAGACAAAAAATTTTTAAAAAAATTGCTATTTCTATTATATGTTCATATAATGAAATATTACTAAGAAATTTAATGAATGCGTAAAGCTACGATTTTCCCTGTATTAAAAAAATTTAATTCAGTTAATGAAAAGCATAAAATTCAATTTAATTTAAGAGATTATCATATTTGTTATAATTAAATGAAAAAAAATATACGAACATTTTAAATTTAATTAATTCAATCCATATTAGTCTTCTTAATCTTTTGTTATAACCTTAGTTTAATAAATCAATATAAATGATTTTAAAAATTACTTTTATTTTCACAAATATATCTCATGGAGAACTTTTATAATTTACTCACGTTTTCTGTATTATTTGTACCAAAGTCAGAAGAAATAATTATTGAAGAATATTTAAATCTTTGCGTTTTCTGGCAATAAGTAGAACGTATAAAGTCACATTTACTAGTTCACGAAGTCTTGAAAAACTCATGAATATAGTCCTTTTTATAATTAAATGCGCGTTACCTTATCCAACAAACTTTTTTCTACTTCTCATTCAACTTAATATAATGTAGGAAATTCCTTTCTTCAAAGAATATTTCTTTTATCATAGTAAGCTGTGAAAGAAATTTTTGGTGCATTAAACAATTTTCCATGATCAAATCCTGAGCGATAGCAAGTAATATTTTTGCACTTAATTTACTCATGTTAAAGCTATGGTAGTATTTTTTAAAGGACATTTCTGATCTATAAGAAGGATGTAAAATATGTCATAATATAAAAGCTTGATAGAAGATATTACAAGCAAACAAATGAGTGAAGCAATAAACACTAATAAGACTTGGTAATACGTCAAGTCGTAAAACTAACTGATTTAATTCTTTTAATTTATAGAATTTTTGACGATTTTTGTTTTCAATTTGCAAGGCATACATTTTAACAAAAACAATAAATCTTGAAAAATGCACCCTTAAAAATAACCTTCCATTCCAGATGTGCTTTCCCTGCTCTGGTCGTAAGCACAAGTAGTATCATGTGTGTGCTTAATTACTTTCTACATCCTTTTCAAATCCAAACCTTGAATCCTATCTTGTGTGGCGAGTAAGTACAAAAACGTAACTACGTTCCACTGGCTATTTGAAATTTTTGAAATGTTACAATCGATAATTCTCAATATTTTTCAACAAAGCACATTTAAAGAAAGCAAGTTATTTCCTCATTCTTTAAATCATTTGAAAGTTCTAATATTATAAAAATAATTTGAAAACATTTATATTTATATCTATTTTATATATAAAAAAATTTCTTTGAATTTTTTCTTAAAGATTTGTTGTAAGATTTCAAGTGAAAAGATTTAAACATATGCAAATGATCGTAGCGCCATCTGTCAAAACGTAATTATGTTGTTTATTCATATAAATAACTCGCTATGTCAATATTTTTATTAAACAGCAAATGATTTGAAACTATGCAATATTTGTACATATATTTACTAACTGTGATGTTAGCTCCATTTACCGTAATATCTGTGTTTTAGCCTTTATATTTTTAGTCAATTCATAAGATGATTATTCAAGAGCCTGTTCAGGTATAGTTCAAAAATTCAGTTAAGATTTCACGAATTCACTGTACGAATTTTCTTTTAAGTTTTTCATTCCAATAAAATCATTTAATAAAATTGCATATGTGTAAGATGAGAAACATATTTTCATAAAGTTACATTCCTCTTAATTGCATGCTCCATATAAAACATGCTGTGAAATATCATCACAAAATTTTAAAAATGAGTTTTGATATCCCATTTAAAAATAATAAAAAAAAAACTTTATCGCACCACATTTTTTAATTTTATATGATACTGCATGATTTGGTTTCGTAAATACCGTTCGTCAGAAGAGAAAAAAAAAATACATGGAAAAAATTTCTACTTTTGGTAGTTCTTATATGTAACAATTTTTGAGTATTTCAAATCAAGCTTTATAAAGTGACTCTTCTGTTAAACCTATGACTTATTTATTATAACAAGGTTATTAATTGCATGTAAAAATTATATTAATTTCTTTGTGTACATTTGTTAATCTAAACTTTTTATTGTATTAGATCAAAAAAATATTTTAATAGTTTACTTTGATGATCATTTCCTGATTGAATTTCTTTTGACACGTATAAAGTTCCTTATAAATTTTTCTAATTAAATTGCTTTATTGAAATATGTTTAGTTATTTGTGAATGCAATATCTTTATTCAATTGGGTAATATATGCCTGATACCTTTATTTAGTATCTAAGTTATTTTGATAGTAATAAATTTAGCAATTGTATGTTAATATTGTGTTTTATAGCTATATAATATATAGTTTAATGTTTATGAAACAATCTTATTGATTTAACGAATAACTAAATCAATATATTAAAAAAAAAATAGTTTGGTATTTAATACTTGTGTATGCATTAAACTATGAAGTTTGTAAATTTATAACTTAATACTTGTTATGATAAATGTAAACACAGATAATGTTAATATAAAATGTATTATGACCTAATAAAGAAAAACTTAATTATTTTATGCAAGACTGTTTAAATAAAGTACCTAATATATATGCATAAAATTATATTTAGTTTGCATAGGCAATAAAATCACTACTTAGAATTAGCATTTGCTGTTGTCAAGCATTTCCTTACTTTTTTTTTCTAAATGTTAAAAATAATTGTTTAAAAAATTAACAATGTTCATACTTCAAAAGTAAAACTGGTTGCAGTTAAGAGCAGTAATAAATTTTTTAACAACAAAACAATAACTATATACAGAGAAGATAGTAACTGGTTTACTAATTTTTATCTACATTTAGTGTCCCAATTTTCTTCCTAAGTTTGATAACTGCACATAACTAGTACTACATAGTGTTTTAACATGCAGGTCGTGGTACATATATAGTGACACCTTATGACAAAATTTCAATCAGCCAACGCAATCCGGACTTTTGTTCAGTTTTTAGAAATGAGCTAATTGCAATTAATGAGGGGCTTGAGGCTGTACCATCAATGAAGAATTATGGAGAACTTTGGATTTTATCAGATAGCCGTAGCTCACTTCAACATCTTCACAATTGGTTTCTGATCGGTGACCAGACTAGTATCTCAATCTTGAATAAGTTAAAACAGATTTCACAGCATCACGAGATTCATTTACAGTGGATCCCTTCACATGTAGATATCAATTTGAACGAGCTTGCAGACAAACTTGCAAGGGAGGATGCAATCAACAGATTCCAACTTTATCTATCCTTACCTTTCCGGAGTTCTACACCTGGAAAAAGGAACAAATTATGGTGGATTAGAGGGTTCCTCCAACTCACCACTGGTATATGGGTGGAAACCAGGAATTGCCCTTGCCCTCAACTGCGCTTATAAGACTCGCCAGTGGGCATATTCAGTGCCTCTCGTTTTTTGTGGGAAGTAAGAAGTACGACTCCTGCACAAAGTGTGGTGTTTCCGAGGCTACACCAGGCACATTTTGGATTGTATTGGCCTCTCTAGGGAGGAACTCTATGCAACTCCCCTTCTTGTGCTGGACTTTCAACGGAATTCTAGATCTTCTCACTCTGTCAGACTTGGGAGGATAAGAAAGAAGAAGAGTGAAGATTTACTTATCATTAAACACTTCTAAATATAGAAAATGAATTTCTTCTGTGTTTAAAGATATGATATATGTAAATCTTTGATATAGTACTAGTCATATGCAATTATCCAAATTTAGGTACCTTAACATGTTTTAATTTACTACATCAAAAAGACAAAAGGAATAAGTCCAGTGAATAATTATGTGGTTCATTAGCTATATCAAAGCTCATGTGTCTAGAATTTCAAATCATTCTAAAATTTTGCACATGACTATTGCTTGTGAAAAGTACCTAGTTCTTATTTTGGTCTCTTATGTTTGTAACCAAAATATAGAGTACCTGATTAAGAACATGTGTTGCTGTTACTTTTTAAAAAAATTATAAAATTCTTACACAACAGAAGTTATTTGAGTGATTAACAGTTCCTTGCCATATTAATTGATTTGTAAAACAGTTGATGTGGAAATTTATTATGTGCATTCCCATATTAGTCTATAATATTTTTATATTTAAAGTAATTCTTTACCAGTAGAAAGCTGCCTCCTTTTCATGGCATGGTTCCAATTGAGCCACCTTTCTATTCATTGTTACTGCTAAACATATAATTTTAGAACCTAAATAAAGCTGTAGTCATTGTATGTTCAAACTGTATACAAAGGAGTATATCAACCAAGTCATTTTAAATCATTAGTTCTCTATATAAACCGGAGCAATCAAAGAATGTGATTCTATAAGAACAATATATTCTTAAGGCACATTTTGGACCTTGCGCCATTAAACCAAACCCAACAACAACTTATGGCACATTTGAATTGACTATAAACAGTTACATTTAAAATTTGATAAATTTAAAAAGCAATGATTGTTTTTTAAAATATTGCCAAAAGCGATATTATCCCTGCATGCAAAATAAATAAATAAAATCTGACTTAAAAAAAAATTAAGATATGTGTATTGAATAAATTTGTGTTTCTGAAATCAAATGAAATATTTAATGTTAGCATGTTTGGATCCTTTAGCAAAATGTTTAAAAAAGTTAATGGTGTTAATTTACAGAAAAAATATCAAGAACTTATAAATTACCAAAAAAGATTGTAATAAAAGGTATTAATTTAAGGTTATAACATATACTTTTGATCTACCTTTTATAGCAGAACACCTTGTCAAAACTTTTTATTATTTTTTCTTTTAAAGTAGCAGCCAATAATCAACATAATAAATTAAGTTGAAATGAAGACATTTAGTAAATTTTCATTAAAAATTGCATGCTGGTTATATCCAGTTAAATTGATGGGTACACATGTGATTTTGATCTTGTAAAATAAAATTTTTTGTTATTAAATATTATATATTTGAAATATTCTGCTTCTAGTAAAAAATGTACTGTCTAGTTTTAATGTATTGTTAACTCCGGAACTGAAAAAACTGCAAAGTTTGTTATGAAAATAAAATTTTTCTAATTAGATATTTTTGTGCCTTTTGGAGGCAAATATAAAATATTGAAAAATTATTTCTATTCTTTTTTATATTAATCTTATGTAATAATATAAGAAAACTTATTTAGGTTTTTTAAATTAAATTTTTGTTATAAAAAAATATTTTGTTAAAAAAATTATTTTTATTTATCAATTTAAAGTTTATTCCTTATCATATTTCTTTTTCAAAATTGTTATTATTCATTAACAATTAAAACTTATTTTCTAAAATTAAGGGAATAACCAGTTTTAAAAATCAAAACGAGTTGTTGGAAATTGTATGACTATAGCTGAAAAAATTTTTTGCAGGCTGCTGTATGGCATGCTTTAAACCACTATGCCTATGAAGATGCTATTTTTATTGCAGAAAGGCTTTTTGCAGAAGGTATTGAACTTGATTCTACACTTAACTTTTTTTTAAACTTGATACTGCTATGTATAAATTTTTCTTATAAAATTCTATTATTTAATAAATGTTTAACTATCTTCTTTCAGTTGACACCGATGATGCTTTATACCTTTTAGCAACATGTTATTATCGAGCAGGACGAATTGGCGCTGCCTATTCTGTACTCAAGAAAAAAGGTTGCCATAGTTCTCAATGTCGTTACCTTTATGCACGATGCTGTGTTGACTTGAAAAAGTAATATTTCATGAAATTTACCATTTATTTTTCATTTATTTTGTTGTTTACTTACACTTTAGGGTTTGCCTAGAATTTTAATTTCTGCTTAAACATTTTCTTTTTTTTAGTTTTTATAAAGAAAAATTATTATCTCATTTTATTCTGAGAGCTTTCGATGAAATTAAATTAAAAGAATTTTAGTTTGTATTGTCCTGGTAGATTCAAGCAAGATTGAGCAAGAAACAATAGTTATACAGTAGATGCTCTATTTTATGAACTAGTGGTAACCCTTCTCTTGACACCACACACAATGGTAATTTTAATTTCTATTCATGAACTAAAATTTTAAAATCCCTTTGCTAACTTTAGTTTCTGAAAGTGTTCTTTTTTTATTATGATTTGATATTTTAAATTTTTTTATTTGGTTTCTTTTTTATGACACCCGAGACCTTGATTTATTTGAGCAATAAAATGGAAAAGCATCCATTTCAGACATTTTATGAGAACTATAGTATTGAATTATACTTCTGAGAGACATAAAAAAAGTACATAAGGTGAAAAAAAGGTAAAAAAAAATTTTTTAAAACAGGAACATAAGAAGTGGAAACTTTTAACAGTTTGGACTTTGGTCTGTAGTCAATTTCATCTCATTTAAACAATTTATAAAGTTTCATTTGTCACGAGGGAGATTGAATCAGTTCTATTGAGGATTCCTACTGTTGAAAAAAGGAACTCATTTATCAGTTGAAGTAAATTAGAAAATTCTGAAATAAGTAGACTGATCTTTGAAACAGCACCAGCTAAATTGCTCCCCCCTAATAAAATTCTATAGAGAAGTAAAATATCCTGAACTGGGCTTTGCTGAGAAAAATAACAGGACTGAATATTCCTGTTGATGATGTCTTTTACGTTATGTATATTATCCAACAAAATTACATAATTTTGTGCAACCAACTTGACTAGAAAGGAAAGTTGTCTTTCCTTTTCTACAGGACACTATTTAATGTCTTGATGTATAAGAAATGTTCAATTAATACCAGCTGCAGATCTTGTTAATATTAAAGAACACTTAATTTATGGGGTAAAAAAGCAACTTGACTAGAGCAGAAAAATTTCCTCTCCATTTTATAGGAAACTATTTATTGTCTTGATATATATACATATATATATATTGTGTGTGTGTATAAGAAATGTTCAATAACTACTAGCTGCATATCGTTCTAAAATTAAAGCTTGGATGACTGGAAGCATTATAGAAATTTATCCACTGAGAGACTTAGATCAACATTTTTATCGGAAAATCATAAAGTTGTAATTGTTCATAACTTCAGTGCTAAGATTGAAGTCTCACACCTTTAATTCATTTGTATAAAAATCTTTCCTTCTAATCCAACTTCTGCCTTATAGCCCACGGATTAGGACATAATTAACAGCCTCAAAGGCAAATTATCGTAGGGTATTTTTGTAAAGAGTGATTATAGACTTAGAGTACAAGGGCCTTATTAAAGTGACCTTCCAGGAGCAATGTATTTGTAAATTAATGTTTGGAATGTTGTTGAAAGAAAGATAATATCTTGGGCATTTTAGCATTCTGCCTTTATTAAAGAACTCCCCGTAACTAAAGAAAACCAAGGTGATTTACCCAATGACTTCTGCAAAAATGAGGCACTTGTACATATACTTCAACAAAGAATGCCTTTGCCAGCTGAAAATTTCTTTTAAGGATTTTTTGAACATAGACTCATATGTCATGTGCGGAAAAAATATCTGGTGATGTTATTGAGAATATAATAAATTAGAATAAAAAAGAGCTTTAAGATATTGAACAAGAGAAAATGATATGCAAAGACTGCTCTTGAAGCAAGCAGCAAAATGCCTTTATAATTTGAAAAATAGAAAATATACTTTTAGAATGTAATTTTTAAACAGGAAAGGATAGATGACTATGCTGCCTGATATTTTATCAATAAAGTGAAAGTAAGCACTGCTTTTAAGTGTGAATCTTATTTAGCATTTGTTTCTTAAAATTCATTTTAAGTTTTTCTAATAGTATTTATTTATAAAAATATAGTACCATTTACATCATAACTGTCTCGAGTACCCATTGGGAGTCTTAGGTCAACTGTTTGAACTCAGATTTTTTTTTCCTTTCATCCTACCCCTTGGTCATTGTCCACAAGGGACTGTGTTGTAAACTTTCAAAGTAGCTCTATTGTGCTTTTTTCTCATGAGGTGACCAGGTCCCCTCCTTCTGTTCAGTTTAATAAATTTTAAACTGTCATTACCTCTAAAGATTCTGTAAAGCTCAAAATTGTATCTGCTGCACCAATTTCCATTGTTATTGATATCACCAAAAATAATTCATAACTTATTCCTTTTAAAGATCACAAGCTAATGGTGGTGGAAAAAAAAAAGATATTTTATAATCTAACACATTATTTTTCGATTTTATGAATTGTTTTAACAGCCCTTGCAAATTCATGAAAACAAGCATCTACTGTATATTAATAATTATAAACTTGTGTAAATTTATAAAAAATTTACAAAAAATGTGTCTAATTTATATATAAAACTTCTTATGGTTGGATTCTTAAGTTGTAAGTAAATTTAAAGGGTAGAATCTTTTATGATTACCTAATAATCTAAAATTAATATATCAGAGTAACTGTTTTAAAAGGATTTCCTTATTTTCATAGAATTCAAATAATTTGAGCCATCAGTATGATTTAAAGGTTTTATGGAAGACTATTTTAATATTGTTAAATTCTTTTTATTTTAATATACTATAAAATTTATACAAAAGTATAGTCCATATAGAAAGAAATGGTTTTTTACTGTTTAAAAT
>JAPDSC010002521.1:150628-191920 GCA_026290005.1 Latrodectus geometricus
AAAAGTATAGTCCATATAGAAAGAAATGGTTTTTTACTGTTTAAAATCTCCTAAATGCAGATTTTTTATTTAACTGGATTTTAAAAATATATATAAATTAGTCTATTATGGTTAGTTATGTCATTTATATTTACATTGAAAGCAAGATAATTGTTAACTTATAAAAGAACAATTATTTGTTTTTTAAAATGTTACCAGGCGAAATTATCAATCATGTAGAAAAGTATAAACAGGAAGAAAATAATGGCCAAAAAAAGTGGAAAGACAAAACTTTGACATTGAACTCTAAATCGAAAGGAAAACTTTTGACTGACAATATGAACTAGTTTGAAAAGTCTACATAAAGAATGCAGAAGAGGCTAAGCGAACTAGCAAATTAAAATTAAACTTTTCACTATTCAAATAAAATCTTTTTATTAGGTGCATTCTTATTAGGTTAATGCTTTTGAAATCATTAATTGTATGTAATTTTAAATGAAAAATAGTAAATTGATATTTTACAATTATAAAATGATATAGATATCATTTTATAATTGTAAAATGTGTTTGTAATTAAAACTATATTATTTTGCTATAAATAAAATAGATAAAAAAATATTAAGAATTTTACTGTTGGGATCTAAAGAATTTTTAAGTTCCCTAGGAAATTCTTAGAATTTATTTATTCATTGGATATCATACGTACAACAGACTTTGGCTGTTATGCTGTCCACTACTTTGTCGAAAATTCTTTGAATTTGGGCTCTGTAGTCTATTGGTTGGGTTCTTCATAGCGAAAGGTTAAAGGTTCTATTTTGGCCACTGTTGAACAATGGAAAATGGGTGTTCTGCTTTTGCTTTCTACCTATGTCTGGTTAGTGCTTGGTAGTTTTTTGGATTTCCTTCCTTGCGACTCTTGAATATGGCCCACTGTCTAGGAAGTTTTCCATGAAAGCAATTATGTGTTCGATATAAAAATGCCTTGGGTCATTAGCAACCCACAAAGCAGTATCAAAAACACTTGGAATTTATCTCCTAGAAATTAATACAATGTCTAGTACATGTCATTTTATTTTTTATATTAAATTTTTTTAACTTAATTAAAATAATAAAGGCTTGGTTATATGAAAAGACAAAAAACAGTTATCTTTGTCAACATTTCAGTTTTAGCTTTTAAATTTTGATTTTTTAAAAGGTTTGATATTATAAGAAAATTATAAATGGCTTACACACATACTTTACAAAATTTTGTTATTTAATTAAATTTTGTATTTGTGCTTAAAACTTTTTGACCAATTTTATTTTTCCAGCTTTAGTTATTTACAGATATTTCATTGATGTAGCTCAGTTACAAATGAAAATGAACTGAAGATTTTCAGAAAGTGATATATTATCTTATCACTTTCTACAAATTTTCAGTTCAGAAATATTTAAATTTTTGATTGTTTTGGTTCAATATTTCTTTCATTAATTTACCTAAATAGGAACTTCATTTCACCTGGCTTAGAAGTTTTTACTATTTATGAAAATAGTTTAGTAAAACTGCCTTTTCTTGTAAAATCAAAATAATTGTTGGTATTTGAATTGAAGCCACATTATGTGTTCAATTGAATATTTCTTATTTCTTTGATTAAAGTGTTCTGTCCTCATGAAAAGAATTGTATGAAAATCATATGTTGAATGTAAGAAATATTTCACTTACTCTTAACCGAAAATCATCAACATGATTAAGGTCCTATTAAGTGGGCTTATAAAAGTAAACAATAACTTTTTACTAATATGTTACATTTTTTAATGTTTCTCGTATAAAAAAATTTTTCTACGGCTTGAGTAATTTGATTTTGACTGTAATATTTATGGATTTGTTAAATTTAAAGTTGAGTTATTGTAAATATCTAATATTAACCATTTTTGCCTCTTTTTACTTGTAAATTCAATGATAGTATACTAAATATTATTCAACCGTTACGAGAAGGGGGGTGAGATCTGTCTCCGGTGGAAGGGTTCATTCTTTCAGAGGTCTGGATAGTAAAATGATTTCGCAGTTTAGGGTTAAAACTAATTCTTCACCCGTTCTTCTCTTTGGCCAAGAACACGATTTTCCCCTCTTCATTCTTTGCTTTCTACTTAGCCTAGAAGGTTGTATTCTCAGCGCTCTCTTGCTTTTTAGTATTTTTATTTTTATTAAAGCTGTTCTTTTCAGAACAACACATAATGTCTCTAAAAGGGAAAACATTGCATTCTAAAGAACGTAACATTGTTAATAACGTGCGTATATTTTTTTAAAATGAAGCAAGGTCTACTTCGCTTTCGATACCAATTCAGAAAGCACAGGAACGTACTGCGGCTGCTACTGGCATTTCTTTTAGAACTGTCCAAAAAATTAAAAAGGAATCCAGGACTGATAGCAGGCTTTCAACTCCTGGGAAACAGCGTAATCGACCCGCAGAATGCTATGTAGTTTTGGATAATTTTGATTTGTGTGTCATTCGAAATACAGTAAATGAATTTTATGCGTCTAATAAAGTTCCATCCAAGGCATTTCCTCTTCTTCGGCAACTCCAAAAACTATATTTTCCTTTATGTTAACATATATTATTTATGCGAAATCTGTATGAATTTTATTTTTAAAAATTTTGAGAATTCTTTGATGTTATCCTTTTTTTTTTTTTTTTTGCTTGAGATTATACATAAAAATGTTTTGATAAAATAGGTTATATAATCAAAATTCTTAAAAACTATTAAACTGATAGATTTTATTGAGCGATATATAAATATTTTATATTCCCTCAAATTATTTGAAATGATTCCATAGGTGCACAATATATTTCCTACTATAAACATATATGAATTAAAATAAATTCCACAACATTTTAAAATATTAGTATGTCGTAATATGATGAAATATGTATCTTGAATAAAAAAAAAGGCTGTAAAAAGTTAATTTACTACTTACGGAGTTTCTTTTTTGCATAAAATGGTTCGTTCTTTACATGAAAACTGTCTTCATCTAAATTAACAACAAGCATATTCTAGAAAATCTCACCCTTCCCTATTTTCTCAAAAATTATTACGATAACACAACGAAAATAAAAAAATTTTGGGCACATAAATTATTTATTGTTCGGTGTCTACAAACAGTTTTTGTTCCTGTTCTTGTGAACGAAATAAATTCTAAAATCTATCTAATAATGAAATTTTCATGACAAAATAAAAATATTTTCATTCTAAGTGTTTTAACTTAATGTATGTATTTATATATTTCTATTCTGGTATTTGAATTCTTCAAAAAAGCATAACACATACATATTTTATTTTCATTCTACATCAAAAGGTGCTAATTAGCCAAATATGATAATCTAGATTGAGGCGCTTTCTCCTCGTTTCCTCCTCCGTTCTCTAAATTGTTGAAATAGACTTCTCTGATAACACGTGACTCTTACGTCACATCCACCATCTCCTGGTGGTCGCACTATACTAGAATTTATAATTTTATTTGAAATTAATTCTTTAAAATAAGTAATGTTTGAGTTCTCTTATTTATAATATTTAATAGAAAGAATTTTCTTCTGTCTTATCACTAAAATTCAAAATATTTACTTATTGCTAATCAATGTTCTGGAATAAAATTATATGTGCTCAACTTTTAACAAATTTTTATTCCAGGTTTTCTGAAGCAGAATTTTCTCTTTCTGGAAATAGCATTGCAAAAACTAAAAGCTTAGATGATATAGTAACTGAATTTGGTGATATTTCTCCATTTGCAGTACAATTATTAGGTCATATATGTTATAAAACTTCGAGGTTTACCAAAGCAGCTGAAGCTTACAGGTGCAAGATTTATTTACTTATATTTGCTTTGTATCGTTGAAGATATTGCAATATGTGTAATTAATCAATTTTTTCCATTAAAATTATTTTACCTGAAAATTCTAATTTTTACTTTTCATAATTGCTTAAAATTGTTCTGAATATCATGAAACCTAGTTTTTCATGAGTGCTTGTATACCTCCTATGTTTTTCAATAAGCTAATTTTTAAACTTGAGACTTACCATAGTTTAATTGCATCAAATGTAATTTCAGTATTCTTTCTTTGCTTTTTTAAATAATAATTGATATTTTTTTATATCTACTGTTATGGATATTTTTATATGGTTTGTTATATAGTTATTTTTTTATATGTATATATTTTACTAGCAAAAAAGTGTTGACAAATAAGTAGCAAAAATATCATTTATTTCTTTTTTAAAAAATAATCGCACAGTTTTTTACCAATAGAAATTGTGCAATTTGTCACAATTTCAAATATTTCTTTTATTTATCTATCATATCAAGGTTTCATGGCAAATGCTAAAAATTAAGGAAAAACAATCAAATTTATTTATGCTTGAATAATTACATGATTGTTTTTTTTAATATATATATATATATATATTTGTGTTTGAACTCTTAAACAATGGAATCCATCATAAAACTATTTGGTACTCTGAAAGTAAGAATCAATAATTAATAGAGTTAAATTAATGACTTGAATAGCAATGATTTTTAACCTATTTATAAAATAAGAGCCCTTTAAAAATGTTCTATAATTCTTTTTAGCAGGAGTTATAATTGAACAATAAAACAAGACATAAATTACATTATTTCTGAATTTGCTTATAATTAATCAACACAAAACTTTATAAAATTCTTATCAATATATAATTTAACTTAATAAAAAAAGTGCATATAAATTTTTATTTGTAGGGGGAGGAAACTTGTCTAATTTACTGACATTTATTGGAAAATCAGTTCCCCCACATTCCAATTAAACAATATAAATTTAGACTTTCATTTTTCAAACTTGCAAGGCACAAAGAAATAAATGACTTTCAAACTTAATAATATTTAAAATTTCTAATGAAACATAAATTTTTAAATATTTTGCACTATCTGAAGATTCAAATTACTTTAAACAAATTTAAATTTTTAAAATTGACTTTTAAAAATGTCACATTTTGCTCTTTGTAATGGATGGGGTTAATAAGCTTTGAGTGCTTATATAGACACATAAAATTTACCTGTCATTCCATTTGATGCATCCAAGATAGATATTTTGGATGGACTTGAGAATATACAGTAAACAAGTAATTCTATCAGAGAATCTGATAAAAATTACTGCTGTTTCATAACTTTCATGTTTTTGGTATTGCTCTCTTCAAGATGGCAAAATTTATTGCATTTGGTTCCTATTTTACATTGAATTTGGATTTTTTCATATTTGATAAACTTGTAATATTTTTTGCTTATTCATTAAAAAAAAAAAGTCTTGTTTCTCTTACAATTTAATTATTTTTACAGTTCATCCTGTGAATTTTTTCTTAAGTTGCAGATCATAAGTTAATTTTTATTCCACTACAAAATTCTTTATTTCAAGTTTTTTTATTAGCTTTTTATGTATTAAATATAAAATGTAATAGAATATATTTTTGAATTCCTATTTAGTTCGTAATGTGTTTGCTTTTAGTAATAACTTAATGAATTGGAAATTTATGTCTAAGAATATTTTTTCTTCCAGGAAAAGCTTAAAACTTAATCCTTTCTTGTGGTCTTCTTATGAATCTCTTGTAAATTTAGGTAAGCATTAAAGCAATAAATTATTTCCATAATTATTTTGAAATTTTGGAAATGGGAAGTGATAATTAATGTTGAAATATATAATACAGGTGTTTTTTTGTTTTTTTTTTTAAGTCTGAAGTAACTGTAATTTTTTTCATTAATTTTCAAATTAATCTTAAATTAAATAAAAATTAATGTGTGGAATTTCACTTAAAATATATTTATTGTGGTTTTCCTGTTAAATATATATAGAACTTCTTCCATATTTGAAGTAAACATCTCAAACTTGGCAATTGTTTTTATGTTTTGCAGTTTCTTCTTCAATGTGCGTTTTGGCTGTTTTTCTGTATTGTAGCCAATAAAGCTTTTATTTTGTTAATAGCTACTTTTTACTCTTTATTAAGTTAATTGTGTATATCTTGCCATTGAATTTCAGTCTTAGTTTAAATCAATGGAAGTGCAGTTGATTTCCTCTTTGTGTTAATTAAGAATTAAAGCATTTTCAAAATATGTCAGTTCAAGAGGTCATCTGTAAGTATTTCCCCCCCCCCCCCCATTTTTATGTTCTTAAATTAAAAACATAATTTTTTGATACAAGTTAAGAAATCATTGGTATTTATTTTTCATTTCATAATCAGACTTGTTAAAATTGCCTTCATATATTCTTATTAAAAAATAGAACTTGTGTTGCCTTTCTCACTTGTAACTATCACATTACTTTCTATATTTTGCTTGCCAAACACAATTTCATCAACAATTTATTATCTCATAATGAAAAGTTTCTGCAAGGAGATATTTATTTTTATACTGGATTCACATGCATTCCTAAAAAAGTTTCTTGTAATTGTCTAAAGAAAAACTATGTTTAGTGAAAAATGACAAATCAAATTCTCTAAAATCTACAATTTCAATTTTGAAACATTGATAACCCAATTTTAAAAAAAAAAAGTTATCTTAGTGTTCATAAATATAATGCAAATTTCTGTGAATTCCCTGGTGTTTATTTAATCATAGTGAGTGCATTGCTATATATTAAATCTTACTTTTTATGAATTGAATAAAAAAAAGTGGTGATAATTTGCATCTATAATAATATCAATATTTCATGAATTTATTATCCTCATCATTCTCTAAAGAAAAGTATTCTATTTGTTGTAAATGCTATTAAATATAGGATAAAATCTATAAATGATATGAAATGTTCTTCACAGGTATTTCTATTGCTGGAATTTTTTTTTTTTTTCATTTTAAACGTTACTTAAATAAATGTTCAAAAAATAAAATAAAGCATCTTTTAAGTAGTTATTTAAATAAATTGTAATTTGAGAGCTCACTCAAACATGAAATATGAGCTATATTAAGTTTTAATTTCATAAAGTCTAGAGTTTTAAATTCATCATGATGATTTACAAATTTTACTGTTAAATTTTTTTTTACTCTTTAAATAAAAATTCTGACAGCATTCATATTTAAAGAAAGTTTTTTTTAATCTAATCAAATTTAAGCTGGCAAAATCTAAATATAGTATGAGCTAAGATTTTGCAATTTTTTCTTAAATTATTTATCAATATTAAGAAACTTTTTTTTCCTTTGAAACTGTTTTCAAAGGAAAAAAGTTAAGATTTAAAAACAAAGGCTTTTAATATTATATTATTCTAATAGAGCTAATTCTGGGAACTAACCCTACAAATAATTGTCCATTTTCTAATTTGGAATAAAGGAAAAGGTGAGCATCGCAAATTTTCTGTCCAGTTTCCAAATGCGTTTTAAAGCTAATAAATAATTACAATTTATTTGGTTTTGTACCTTGATCAACAATACTTAGGTTTCTTTCTATATTGTGTTCTAATTACAAATTTATTAAAAACTACATTTATAACTTTGTTTTCTTATTTTTATTTTCAGGATTACCAGGTAATAAAATTAGTTAAAAAGGATATTCTTAAATATAAATGAGAATTAAATTTTATTCTTCCTAGAATTTTCTATTAATATAAATTTTAGAAAAACTTATAAAAAGTTTTTAAATGAGAGGTTTGTCATAATAAATTGTATTATAAAAAATATTCAAAATGATCCCTTGTTTACTAATGCATTTTTGATTGTTATTAATTATTAAGTCTGAAACAAGTAAAATGTCTTGAAATTCTGAAATTTCTTTAATGTTATTATGTGGATATTTAACTTTGATTATTTAATTTGCTTTAACTTTTCTGACAAAGTACTTTAATATATTTGTTTTCTAATTAAAATGCCTGTATAAATTTTTTGGTTTGATATTACTTTATTTTCATGTTATTTAATAATAATAAAAAATAATAAAATAAATAAAAAACTTTTTTTAATAAGATTCTTAAAACAATCTTTTTTGTAATTTAATTTAGTTGTCTTAATCATAAAACATGAGATCCAACAAAATCCTTGAAAATATCAATTGAAAGTAGTTCCATCAATATCAAACAGATTTTGAGCATACAAATGACAAGGATAAAATCTTAATTTCACTTCATTACACCTGTGAAGAAACACTGGGTTATTAAATACTTAAGACATATATCAAGTCAATATCACAATCTGGTAGGATTAAATATCAAATGAAATAAATTTCTCTACTAGTGAAACCTATGTCTCATGAGTAATATAGTAAAAGAGAAGACAGTTACATTCTTAAATATTGGTAGCCTAATGGTTAGTGTTCTGGCCTTCAATTCAACAGTTTGTGGATTCAGTTCTCACCTCTGGCTTAGATATTTGGAATCTATTTTATGTTAGTCGATGTAATTAGCCCTTATTCATAAACTTAAAATTCAGCAACAGACATTACTCAAAATATTGTCTGAAGTGAATTTTTTTATGATAACTAAATTCTAAATTAGCTCTAACTATAAACTCCAGTGTTATCTTATTAATGAAAATGTAGGTAGTGATTGACTTTTAAGAGATATATCAAAAAATTATTGTAATGTGTGAGAAATTGATTCTATTTACTTTCTTGATCGTGATTTACATACTGTCTGCTAATTTAGATACTGTGCCCTAATTTACATACTGTCTTCTTCATATTATAAGATCAGTTTTCAAATACTACATATAAATGGACCTCAGTATTACATAATTTTTATGAATGAATTGTTAATTATATGCATGTAGAAAATATGCTTACATTACTTAGTATTTATTTCTTGTACCCTTTTAAAGACTTTAAAATTAATATTCTTCTTACACAAGTCTACTTTTCTTTCATGATTTTTTCCCCAATATTTTTTAGTTTTGGTTATTTTTTGGACTTTTGAAATATTTATTTTGCCTTTAATCTTGAGGACTATAATTTATGTCAGTCTTTTGAGGATTTTAGTCTTGACCAACAATAACTGTCTACTTTACTGAAACTTTGAAATTTTCTGTTATAACAATTGTCTATGTATGAAGACACTCTGATTTGTTAATATTTCTTCAACTTTGATTTGTTGTAAGTTTTTGTCTTTTTAGAAGGCTTTGTATTGTTAATACTGTATTAAATGTCAATACATTTTTATTTTATCAGCTTCTGTGAATCTATGTATACATTAATACTGGAAATCGGTAATTATTTAATCTTAATTATTTTATCTAGAATTAAATTTTATTGGGCTATTGACAAATTCAATATTTACTTTCCATATAATGCTTATAACCTTAATGTAAAGGCTTATCTTTGCATAGAACATCGATTCCATATAAATCTAAAAATTTTATAAATCATCAATGCTGAAGACCAGCACCTTAGTTCCATAAAGGGTCTGTCTGACTTTATTAATGAAGTGGGCGAACCAATTCATTGGAACTAGGTTAAATTGGGTTTGTGGCTTTGGCACAAAATGCCACAGGGCAGAGGTGCCCTGTACTACCTAAACCCAAACTAAAGTATTATTTTATAATATTTTGAACGTAGTGTAATTACTAAACAAGTGTGTGTTTATTCTAAAGGTTATTTGTGTTAACATATTTAAGACTTAGTGATAATTTATAATGTGTAAAACCTTAATTTTAAAAGTTTTGCTGTTTTTGAAGTGTTAATTTATAGCAAATCATTGATTGCACATATAACTCTTAATTTTTAGTGTTGAAAAGTTTTTGGAAATTATCTTGATGTCATAAATCATGTCCAAAAATGATTTGCCAGTCTTATAGGCCCTGTAATTTGTTACATGTATTTATGATTAATATACCTATTGTGTTTGCTTGTTGGCTTTATTAAATGAAGATTTTTATATGACAAATTTTTTTGTTTGAAGCAAACTTTTAATACATTTTTTTTTTTATCTGAAATGTGTAATGACAAATGAAATGCTGTTTTTAAATGATTAATTTGAAATTTATTTTGCAGGAGAAAAGCCTGATCCTACAAAAATCTTTAATATAAGCAATGTTGAGAATTTATCAATGTGTCATGGCGCAAATTCTCTTGTAAACTTAGTAAATAGAACATCAGTGTCAAACAGCATTAATTACATTAAAGAGACGCCTAATAATATATGTAATGATATAATTCAGGTAAATCCCATTAATTATGTTTCTTTTCTTTTTTTTTCCCCTAATAGGAAATTTTATATTTTTCCATCTATCTGTTTTTCTCACAAGTGTCAAGACATTCTTTAATATAAAAATTTAATTGCTCAACTCAATTTCTTATAAAATGTATGTTCAAGATTTAAATTGAAAAATGAAATTTGTATAATATTGCAATCATTAATTAGTACTTGGTACATTGAAAGAAAATTATTCCATATCATAAAATAATATAGTATCCTAAGGTGCATTAAATCTTCCATGAAGTGAAAAAATAAAAGTTTATTTAGTATTTGTTTTTGTGTTAATATCAAGCAAACAAAAATTTCATTTACATATTGTATGAAAACATTCTTTATTCTGAGTGGTTACTTTTGTTTTTGTGATACACTTCTATAAAATGTAAGATAGTAGTATAGGACTGCCCAATGCAGTATTCAAAAAATATTAATTCCTTTCACTACTTACTTTGTAAATAAATGTCCTGTTAGAAGGGTGAATTGCAATAATCTTTTAATTACCTTTACTTTTCAATAACTTTTTTAGTTATTGAATTATAATTAAATTCTTAAACAATTTTTCATGTTTTTATAAAAAGCAACAAAGTACCACAAAAAGGGTAACCTTTCAAACTGTAGTGATTTAATCACAAAGCAGAACACTATAGACTAATATGTAAATTGCTGTCTATGTAAAAACTTAACTGATACTTAAGCTGCAATAACTAAATTTGCATATTTACCCATTTGCTGATCCCTTTATATAAGTAATGTTTATTGTAATGCATCATTGATTAGTTGCACACCTTTGTGATTTGCATGTGTATTTCTGTACCTATTTTTCTGGCCCTTGAATTTTAATGATAAAAGCTTAAATAAATTAATTATACCCTTTGTATACTGAGCAAACAAAAGAATATTATGCTACATAGATGTGGCATCAGTGTTTTTAAAATGCTATGTAGGGTTTAAAGGGGGAAACTTGAAAAATTGTCACTTAACATTCTACATCTTAAAAAAAAAAAAAAAAAAAAAAAAAAGAAAGAAAGAAAGAAATATACTACTTTTTCATGTTGATTAAATGGTTACATTTTACAAAACCAATTTCAATCCACTTGAAGTTTTGAAATTTCTCTGCTAAGATAATTATTTTATTTACATAATAGACTGTAAAGAATGAGTAATTTCTTCAAATTATTACAATTTTAAAAATTAATAATAAAATAAAATAACTGATTAAACTAATAATTTAATCAATTCATATGGCACATAGAGCTTGATATTTTTTTTCTCCCTCTCTTTCTTACCTTTAAATTTTTGGCCACCCAAAATCAACTTCACGAAAGACCAGAGATATTACTGCAAAGTTTATTTGGCAGATAAAACTTTATACGTTGATCAAATGATTGAAATTAATGTCTTGTGAAATGTGGGTGTTGATGATATTAGTGAATAAGCATCGGCCTACTTTCCTGAACCTCATTCTAAATTAGCCTCTACTAATTAAATGTAAGCTAGAGGATATTGCAACCATGACCTATTTAACATTCTGCAGTCAATTTTAGTGAACACTACAGGTCTTCAGATATCTGAGGATTTAAATTCATGACCCCCTGATAATGAGAACAATGCCCTAATAAACCAGACCATCACAGCCTTACAAAATTAGTTGTTAGCATTGTCTATAATTGCTATATTTTTCTTAACATATAATCAAAAAATTTGTATGACTCCTTGGATAGATTAGTCCATATGGCTTCTACTTATTGCCCAAGTTGATTTAACGTATCCCAGGCACATTGGTCAAGCTTAGATCTGTGATTTTCAATGTGTGATTGATTGGAATAATAAGCAGGCCAAAGAAAAAATTCAATCTAATGGGTAAAGAACTCTTGAACATTGCATGCTATGTGTGGTTGTGCACTATCTGGTTCGAATATGTCTGTTAGCTAGCACTGAAGGTATAATAACCCTATTTCTTTATCTGTACATATCATTCATCACCATTTGTGGTGCAAAACTTGTGATTTTGAATTAAGGGTTAAAGAAACAATACTCTCCAGACATTCAACATAGCTGCAAAAGATGTTGAATGATACTAGTGAATACAATAATATGCAACAGACTGAATCTGTTTTGCTCTAATGCATGGTAAAGCTGAAAGATCAATTTCTCCATGTACTCAGCATACTTGTCATCGTGAGCTGGGTGCATTCAGTTATGTGTTCACCATTCCTTTCTGCATCCTGAAATTACAGATCCATGTCACAGTTGCTTGATATCATTCAACACAATCCCAGATTTTTCTAAAGAATAATCATATATTCTACTTTTCTTTTTTACTCTAACCTGGAAACTTGTTCAAAGATGCTTTCTTGCTCTTCCTGGCAAAATTAAATAGCTTATGAAAAAAACATGCAGAACTACTGTTGCTGTTCTGTAAAGTGGCAATGTCTTCTCCCTTTACTTAGTAAGAAACATAGATGCCACTATAGTGGCAGTGGCATGTGATGAGCTTGTATTCTTATTTTCATATATATATGTGTGTGTGTGTGTGTGTGTGTGTGTGTGTGTGTGTGTGTGTGTGTGTGTGTGTGTGTGTGTGTGTGTGCGTGCGCGCGCGTTTTGGGGATGATCGCGCGCGCGATCATCCCCAAAACAATTTTACTTGGTTTGCATTCTTCCTTTATAAATGGTTTTAAAAACTTTCCTTTAAACTTCCCACAACATTAACATTTTTTATGAAACATGTCTTATGAAGCAGAATTTAAAAAAGAAAACCCAGAAATCTAAAAATTTATCCAATTTAATTCTAACTATATTTATTGTAAGAATAATGTAATTAAAGAAACTTTTTTATTTCCGTTATAAAAGAAATTTGTATGAAGTTTTCACTAAAAATAAACACTGATTGACATGAACAACACTTGTTCAACCAATTTTATAAATATATTTTATCATTTTATTGTTAAATACTGTTATATTACAGTCATTATATATTAACATATTAATATGTTATATTACATCCTTATTATCAAAGAAGTATTACTCTTTTGTAGTCTTTTTTATGGTACTGACTATAAATTCAACTCTTTATTTTGATAGTATCATAGACAAAAATTTTGTTTTGTATAAAAATTTATTAACCTTTACCACTCTTGTATCTCATAAAGGCTTAATCATGCAAGCACTTTATAAGCAATAAATGGTAAAACATTTTACGAAAATCAATCGATAATGGCTAAGTACATTGCTAATAATGTGAAAGTTCTAAGAAATAAGTCAGCCAAAAGTAACAATTTTTAGATTAAAAATAGAAACAGCCTATAGTTAAATAACTGAAGTTAATGAAATTTATAAACACAAAACAAAAATAAACATTGGAAAATGTTATAAATAAGCTTGAAAAATCTGATTAAAGTATGGCAAAAGAATCAAAATTGGCAAATTTAAATAAAAATAAAATAAAGTATTTTATTATATATATATATATATATATATATATATATATAATGTATGTATATATATATGTATGTATATATATATGTATGTATATATATATGTATGTATATATATATGTATGTATATATGTCTGTGTGTATATATGTATGTCTGTGTGTATATAACGATTTGAAAAACATAATTTAAATTATAACTTAAATTAATAACTACTTATTTAGTCATCTTTGTCACTACAATTTAAAAGTTTTTATGTATCTTTTAAGTATGAAATTAACTAAAAATGAGACTTAAATAAATTTAGTGTGGCATCCTCTCTCAGGCTCCCCAGTAGAGGAACCATGTTTTGTTTACATTCTCCATCTTGCTTTAGATTACCATCCTTCATTGTACATATTTTGCTAATTGTGTTTTTCATTCATAATTTATTCATTTATTTTACCATGTGAATTAGTACTGGGAGTGCTTTGCCCCTTCATTCATGAAATTATTTTGTGAAACAGACATTTTAGTCTAAATTTAAGTTGTTTAATTTTGCTTATAAAAGAGGTCCACGACCAAAAGCTAAACACCTCAGACATATAAAATTAAAAAAAAATAATAATAATAAATTTAGAAAAACTCATTATTGGCTACAATATTTAAATAACATTTAAAATCATAACCCTGTTTCTTTAAATAAAGAAACAGAGTTATAACTTTAAATTCACACACACACATTTAATGTTTTTGAAACAATGGTTAATTTTAAGTCTAATTTAAAATTATTGATGTGTTTTAATTGTGCAAAGTTTATATGCATTTGGGTTAAAATAATTGGTAAAATAATTTTATTCAACATGCAAATGTCAGTATTCCCTGAAAAAATTACGGACTCTCAGAAAACTTTAATTTTTTTCGTTTGTATATTACTTATTAATCCGAACCTTTATCTATTTCTAATAATTAAAATTATTGCTTATATAAAGAAATTAGAATTAAGTCTAATATAATTACATAATTAATGTGTTCTTATAGTTTCAACAAAGCTAAATTTTACTAAGAATTGTTTCTGTAAAAATAGTTTTTTTATTTGATGGTTAATAAGAAATTCAGTTAAATTATCATACTATAACAACCTTTTTCTCTTATAATTGCAAATCTTTGTTTAAATGAACTGTTTTTATTTGTAATTTACCAGTTGTAATCCCGGTTAAGTTAAAATAAAAATTTTAAATAAATCAACATGAATTAAATTTGATATATCTATTTTGTCATAAGGTTAAACTTGCCGTAAAGAATTTCTTTTGAATGCATGTGTACATTGGTACAATTAATCTACTCATTCAATAGCAGTTTTGGCATATTTAATCATTTACTTTGCAATTATTTAACATTAACAGGTATGTCACTTGCCTATAACAGGTGGTGGATTTCAATCTTAAAATATTTTGAAATTGAAACTTTAATCCAAAAATTATTTTTTCACAGAAGTTTTTAGTTAAGTCCAATGTTTCCCTTCAATAATATAAAAGTAAATTGGAAAAAATAATTCAGTTAAAGAAGCTGTTTAGGATCGATCAATTTTATCCTGAATTTATTCTATAATGTGAAGTGAATCATCCTTGTCATACAATTTGGGTATTTCTATGATTTGATTGGTTATGATGTCATCATAACCAACCAAATCATAATATCAATAAAAATTTTCAAATGTGCTTTTTTTTCTTGTTGTTAGTGCTCCAAAAAGCATATCTACTGATATTACTGGAATTGAAAACAAAAATTTCACATGATTTTATCGCTGGATTTAGACTAAAAGTACTGAAAGATCAGTTTTGGAATTTACTAAAACCATTAAACTAATTTTTGGCATTACTGTTTGAAATAAATGCTATTGGTAAATAATACTTGAAAAAGAGGAATAAGCATCACATTCTATAATGAGTTGTGCAGAAAATTGAAAGAATCTAAATTATGCATTTTATATTCAAGAAAGTTAAATTACAGCAAATATCAAAATTTAAGAAATCATTGTCAAAACAATGGTGGGATATAATTGATCAAAAATTGTCAGGCTTAAGACATATTTTTCTGGGAGTAAGCCAACTTTCCCAGACTTTTTGTCTGCAATCAAGATTCTAATCAAAAAAAGAAAGAAAAATATCACTGCATTTTTAATAAATCTCTTAATTTTACTTCAATCTAAAAAAATTCTTGAATTCACTCAGATGTTAGTTATTAAATAAGCTTAGCCCATGCTAAAGATGGCACATACTTGTATTACAAATATGATGTCTTATTCTGTACTAAAAGTATGGAAGAATCTTTAGTGAACAAATCAAATCATATTTTACCTTGTAAATATGATATGTAAATATTATTATTATATGTAAAAATATGAAATAAAATATTATGTATGATATGTAAAAATATGAAATAAAATATTATGTATGATATGTAAATATTAATGAAGCTAAAACAAAATAGTCATAAAATAATAAATCGTAGGGGTTTTTTTTTTTTTTTTTTTTTTTTTTTAAGTAGAATAAGTTAATTACATTGCTAATTCGAATTCTAGAAAAAAAAAAGTTTTTTTCAATTAATATATGCTAAAATAAAAATATATTAAATCAAAATAGACTTGTATTTGTAAAGTAATAAGCCATTTATTAGACATTTTTACTCAACTATGTGTAAATTAAAAAAGTGTCAAAAAGCTTTTCTAGGAAAAAGATAAGCATCTTCTACTAGTCTACAGTGTGGCTAGTAAAAGATATTTGTTTTCTTGTAGTTACATTGTTGATAAGATATAAATTGTATAGCCCTTCATTTTTATTTTTTATTTACTTTTATGAAATCATTTAAATGTCTTGTGAAATCAGTGAATTTCCTAAAGCAAAACATTTGTTGAACTACAGCATTGGCTGCATTCCATTTGAGCAACTTTGACTTTTCAAGCAAATTTAATTTATTTAGACTGATAAAAAAAATTTTTTACAAAAAAAAAAAAATTGTGAAAGATTTTAAAAAAATTAAATGATTTATTGAAATTTACTATGAGATTTTTATTACATGGAATGTGATATAGTTAAGTAATGCATGTAAAAAAATTTAGTACCTGGATTGAAAAATGTGTAATCAGTGTATGAAAGATAGTATTATAATTTTATTACTTTGTCAACAAAAAAGAGGTAACTTTCTTTTTAATTCACCCATAAGTATTTCACCACATCATTAATAAATTAAAATCCCGTCAAAATGAAGAAAAGCACATGTCAATTTTTTAATGTATAATATTAAATTTTTACCATCATTACTATTTATTTGATTTAAAGAATGTGTTTTGAAGATCCTGTTGAATAATATGGCAGTAAATTTACATAGGCTTGTATATTTGCATATCAATTGATGTTGATTTCTAGAAAAATAATCATGGATAAAATTAATGCACTAATATCGTGGAATAACTTACCAAGGAACAATTGCAAACTTAATACAACTCTGGATAATTAATGTTTATTAATTTTTTTATTAGATTCAAAATAAAGAAATATACAAGCTTATTTTTCCGAATTTGCTCAAAATTTACTTTTTGTAATATCTAAAGAACTGTGTTATCTGCTTAAAGAGGGCATTAGTTATGTGGCAGATAAAATGGATAATGTTAAGTTGTATAAGAGATAAAACAACCAAAATTAAATTATGGTGATCAATATCTATAAAATAGTTCAAGGTGCTGCTTAAAAATATAAACTTTTAACTTTTAGGACTTTTATTTCAAAACCTTTTAAGTGAAGATTATTCAATATTCATGTTTTTACTATCGAGGTTGAATCATTTTTAAATGTGGAAAATTATGTAAGCTTTAGCCCAATCAAGTATTTCTGAAGTCAATTTGAAAATCACTAACATTGTGACAAATTCCAAAATTACCAAGAAGAGAAAAACTAATCAGGATTTCACTGAGCTTATAGAGAAAGTGAAATCGATGTTCAGTCGATAGTTCTTTATCACAATCTATTCCTGATTTCACACGTAAGCATAAATTATCTGGAATCATACATAAAAAAGTTGTCAAATTTTAAGTCTAATGTTAAAATGCATAAATATGCAGAAGAAATTAATTTTTCTCCAGAAAACTTGATAAAAAAGCATTTATAATACAAATTTATTTTATTTTAAATTTGTTAAATGATCAGAATATATTTTAACTTGAAATTTTGAATCTTAACAATTTCTAAGTAGAATTTCTTCATGAATCTTCATTTGTTCAGTGTTGAGAATTCAAAAATTTTAGTTATGTATTTTTTATGCATAATTCCAATTGAAATATTTTATTACATTCTTATAATTTTAGAATAGTATTAATAAAATGAATATGTTACAGAATAGAAAAAATATTTAAATATAAAATATTAAATTATATAATTATATTAAATAGAAAAAATATTTAAATATAAAATTATTTAAATTAAATAATTATCGTCCTATTTTTGAGAAGCATATAAAAAAGCATAATACCTCTTGCTAATAATGCATGATTTACGTTTTTTTTTGTTAAATAAAACAAGTTACGTAATAAAATATTTCTCAGGAAAATTAATTTTTTTAAAAAAAATTATTAAATTATATGAATATTTCAAATTATTATAATTGATGCTGTTGTATTAAATTTATTTAGTAAATAAAAATATAGTGATTCCTTTGCTTTGAATCATTTACTATTTGCATTGATTTCTATAGCATAAAAGTTGCTTTCTTTTAATTAATAATTCAAGAGATAATACATTTTTTAAAATAAATGTAAGTTTATTGTATTTTATATTTCCTGAATTTTTGGAATTAGTCAGAAATTGTATGCTTAACTTTTGATCCAGAAGATACTAATTGGGCTCATATATTTATTGGAAATGAAAACTTCCTTTAAATGTTGATTTCTTTTATTTTTGAAATTTCATATACATTTTCAATTTAATGCTTGTCTAATATTTATCTTAAATTCTAGAGATATTGCTATATTTAGAAATGCATTAGTGTCTGCTTTTATTTTATTTAGGATATTTAACATGAACATAGTTGAAAATATAATAGTGTTTGACTATTTTGTTACGTTCTTGTTTATAAAAGAATAAAGTTTAAAAAAAACCTTTTTTTCTAAGGATTCTAGTCAGCTATCTAATAAAATAGGAGTTATTCCTGGAACTCCTATTTCCACCATTTATAATTGCCACTCCCCTCTTGCATTGGTTTTGAAGTCAACTCCTGAAGTGGGAATTGAATTTTTTACTCCTGAAAATTCTTGGTCTCCTTCTTCAAATTTTGCAAAAATTGTCAAACCAAAGAATCGCAATTTATTTGGTAGTGAAAATACGATTTCTCCTATAGCTCCTAGGTAAGTGGTGTTTTTAATTAAATTTTATTCTTTATTTCATGAAATTTTTACAAATTTTCATTAAAATTTTTAAAAAGTGTGTTTTTAAATTACTTTTTTATTTTGCTTGATTAAATTGCAATATTGGTAAAAGTCAATTTATTAAATTGAGTATTTTGTTTTATAGTAATTAATTAATCCAAAATAAATTCTCTTCAATGACATTTCTCAGCTTATTTTTCTTGCTATATATATTTCTTAACTATGTTCTAAAGAATTCTCTTGAAATTTTTTAAAAATTATTATAAAGTATCTACCAAAATATTTTTAAAATATAATTATTAGATTTATGTAGTTCAAGTTTTCAGTGTTCCATTGATAATTTTCTGAACATGAACTTGTAAAAATAAATTGTATGCCTATACTTTTTCTTCAAATGAAATGGCTAGACCTTTTAAATCTTTATCATTGAATTATTTCACTCAGTAAATAGAAAGATGTTTTTAATCAGTTGTATATTATATGTGTACATAATCTGTATTTAGTAAAATAATTTTCTAAGTTGTGTTCTAAAAATTGCTTTCAAGAGTTATCAATAGTTTTAAATTTTATAGAAATCTTAATTGAACTTTGTGTTGTAGTTTTGGAGTCTTGCCTTTGTCTTCGCCATTTATAAATCAAGACCATGAAATTCAAGGTTGTGACAAAGGAAGCTTAAGAAAGGTATATTAAATTTGAATGTAATTAAAAATTTGTACACTAGTGTAGGAGGGTAAAAAAAATTTTTAAGAGTGTGTTTGAAATTTTAATTTAAAATTCTTATTTTGTCTAAAAATAATTGGTGTGATAGATTTTCTAAGTAGATTGAATTGTTATAATTTCTTAGTTATGTAGCATAGTAAAATTAATTTCAATTAGCAATATATTTTAAACTTTAAAATCTTAGTAATTATCTAGTATGGTGCTTAACTAGGGTTATTAACTCCCTAAACTTTGAGTTCATTTTCTTAAATACAAATTTTTTTCCCCATATATCATTAATTTTTTTCTTATTTTCTGAAATTTAAAAATCTTTAAATAGAATTGTTGAAAAATATTTAAAATTAACTATTGAAATATTTGTACATTGGAATTGTTAATTTAGCATGATGCTATAATCATGGAAATTTGCTAATAAAAGAAAAGGTAATTTCTGTAAATATTATTTTCATAGGGAACTAAAGGTAAACCTGAGCTAATTACTGCCACTCTGTAATACTACTAAAAAATAAACATTATCTGAAATTTACATTATTACCCAAAGTAGAATGATTATAAAATATTTAAAATTTTTAATTCTCAAACTATTAACTTAAAAACTGATTTTTCTTTAAAGGTATTTAAATTTTAACTTGTGGAGAGTATTAATGTTTCCCAACATTGTTAGCAAAGATTAAAATTGCCAACTCTAATAAATGATCATGTGCAGACAAAAGGGAATTGAATTCATATTTTGTAATGTATTTAAGATGTGTAGCGTCAAGGTTGTATGTTTATTGTACTTAAAGAACTCATTCAGGTGGTTTTATCAATATTTTCAAGTTTTAAATATAGTTATAATTTTAAATTTATGCATATGTGATTAAGGAAATATTATATTTTGTATAACATATCTTTAATTACTTCTGTAATTCATATATTTTTCACTACATTAATGAAAATAGGAATCGGTTTATTACAAAAATGAACTAGGCTTCTATAATTCTCTAATGTTATTTTTCAAAAGTTAGCAATTCTTAGTTCTCATATTATTTTCTATTGCAGTGATTTAAAATATTCTACTTGTACTGTTAAATATGATGTATTTATATGATATGTCACCGGTAAAATTTACTCTTATTGTCATTTAGTTTGGATTGTTTCAAATAATCGCAATCCTGCTACTATTGTTTTTTAGCTAATATAAAATTTTAAATGATTTTATTAGTAAGATACTGAATAATTTAATTTTCATTTAATTGCTTATTTATTAGAAGTAATATAAAAGAACTTTTCAAACTTCTTATAGCCACCTATGACAAGAAGAAGCCAAGATATAAATTCTCCCAAATTTCAAATATTTAGTCAGTCTGGTAATAACAATAACAGCAATACTGGTTTAACACAGACACCCCAAACAAGGTAAGAAATATAAATTTAAATAAAATTATATTTAATTCGTATATTTTTGTTTTATGTGTATCGTTTACTTGCATGTTGCAATTATTCTCTAAACATTTAATGCAATAACTTCATAATTTTTTAATATTTTTTCTTGATGTGAACTGTTTTATATATAATTACTTTTTTATTACTATTTTATATAATTATGAGACCATTGTACTCTTTGTGATTTTTAATTAAAAATTGTAAATTTTTTAAATTTAATGTGATACATATATATTTTATGTGATTTAAGATTACTATTTTATCAACACTTTCAAAATGTTCCATTAAAATCTGTTACTAAATAATAAGTCCATTATATGTACTGAAAAGAAAATCTCCTTTTTTCAGAATAACTCCAAATATTCAATATTTTCATTGAATTAATCAAACTTTCAAGTTAAGATATAGACATTGTTTCACAATCATTCATCATGGCTACTTCCAATTCATATATTTAATCATATTAACAATTATTTGCATACACTTGACATGCCAAATATCCTTTCTAGTTTTCTGGTGTTCAACACTTAATTATATCTTTGAGAGCGTAAAACTGCAAGATTTTTTACTTCTCATTTTGAAACTTTTAAAAGCTCTAAATTCTTCCTTTTTTTTTTTAAACTAATATTTAGTGGATTTAAACACGGATAGAAATATTTCATGTTGGAATTTTTAGTGTGACTTTTCTAATAGTCAGTCAAAAGTGTAATGGTATTAGTAAGGTATCTGTGCTAACTAGAAACAAATTTTCGAGGTACTTGGGATCATATTTTCCATTGCAAACAAAAGCTTTTCACAACATCATAGTCCCTATCTCTAATCTGCCTCCTAATAAATTCACCGTATTACATTCCTAAATGACAATAATTATAATTGCTGCAAACTTAAAGTGACCAAGCTATTATATGTGAGATAATTTTATTGGCCTTCTGTATTATTTTAAGAGTTAACAAGTTTTATTTTGTTAAATCTTTAATAAATAAAATTGGCTAGCATCTCAAACTTATAATTTATGATTTATGTTATAATTTATGATTTGTTCAAGATCTTTCATATTTTTCATAAAAATCTTTACCTAAAATATTATGAATTACAGTTTTAAAACTTAGAATTTTAATTATGTCATGTTCTACTTTTCCAGTCTGTCAAACCAAATTTTTGAGCTTCTCACTCAGATAGTTTTCCACTGGTATTGTGAAGTTCCTCATAATAATTTTCTTTATTATATCATCATTTCAATTTTTACTATTTGATTGTAACGTTAAATCATAAAAATTGCAAATGGTATGATTTGAAAAGAAAAAAAAAAACTGAAAAAATTCTTACATAACACTTTATTTGTTGTATGAAATTGAGCATTTTTTTTTCATATTTATTGTTTTATTCGAAAAATATCTTGTTTTACTTGCTTATATATTTTATTTGTTATGAGAGTGAAACTAATTTAAAACTTCATATTGAATTTAAAGTGTATTACTAGAAAACTATAAAATATATATTTTGAATTATATTTTAAAACTGTTTAATTTTGAGTATCCCATTTAATACTGATGGATTCAAGACCTGAAAAAAATTAGCTACTTTAATAGAATAAAAATGTAAAATCTGACATGATAACTCCTGATGAGCCAAAGCTTTCCCTTGAACTTTCTTTCATTCCAATCTAGTTTTGGCAGCTAATCTTCAATTATTTACTTTTAGAATGTTAAAATCTCCCTCTACACAATCCATCCATCTTCCTTTTTCTAGTTCTCAAAGGCTTATAATTAAAAGATTTTAATGTTAATGGTAAGGGGTTCATCCTGCATATATAGTCTACAAAATTGATGCAACTTACCTTAATGAATTTGATATTTGTGTCCTTAAATAATTTATAATCTCAATGCCACATAAGTTTTGATCATTGATATTGGAGCCTAAATATAAAAAAATATTTAAAATTTCTAGTCTTTAAAATTAGATTGTAAAGTTGAAACTATTGATTCTGGTGTAGCTGCTGATGTAGAAGATAAATGACTTTTCATAAAAAGAAAAATTTTTGGATATTTTTGATAAAATTCTGGGTTTTGCAGAAAATACAATAAAAAAGTCTGCTTCTCACTATATGAAAATTTAAAAGTCACTGGATCTTTAGTAATTGACATGTATTTAGCCTTGTCTTTATTTATCAGAAAATGGGATTTTTTTTTTCCTGCTGATTTTTTTTAAGGGGAAAATAAGCCTGTACCATAGTATTCCTCTGTGTGTGATGATCACAATATCATCAGCATAAGCAAGGAGTTGCACAGTTTTAGTAAATATAGTACTTCTGGTGTTGATGCCTGAATTGTGAACTTTTCATTCCGAGGCAAGATAAAAAAAAAAAGACAGGCAAGAACATCTCCCTGTCTCACACCATTCTTTATTTCAAGAATATCAAACAGCCAGATTTTACACAAGAAACTATTATTCAAAGTGCCTTTGATTACCGTTAAAAGTTTATCAGGGATGCTCAGCTCAGCAAGAGCTACAGGTAGGATAATCACAATCAACACAATCATGCCATCTTAAAATTAATAAAGAGACAATATAATTCAATTCCAAACTCTCTAGGTTTTTCAAGAATTTGGTGCAAATTGAATATTTTTTCAGAGGTTGAATTTTCCTTTCCTGAATCTACATTGATAATCACCAAAGACATCTATAATGTCTATCTTGGAGATCACCTTATAATATTACTTTCAATTAAATCGACCCTGTTTTATTTGAAATGATGCTAGGCTTTTTTAACCTTTTGAGGTGCCAGTGTTGATTCTGATCATTACCTTATTGTGTTTAGATTGTGTGCAAAAATTTTTATTTTCAATAATACAAAAAAGAAATGAAATACAAGAAAAGTTGTCTAATTATTTTGCATACTTTAAGAAATCATTTTAATTCACTTTCTAATGGCATTTATAACCGTGGTTTAGCAAATAATGTAAAAAATGTTACCAAATTTTTACAGTAATTAATTGGACTAAATTTTTAATATTTGATGTTTGTAACTTTGTTTTCCATGGATATATTTTTAGATTGATGTAGACCTTGTTTACTATATACACCCATAAATAAATCAAATAATTTTAGCAAAAATCGAACTTTGCTGAAAAAGGATTTATGCATTGAATCTAAATAAAAGATCCATGACAGCTTTTATCATGGGCTATGGAGATGAACATTGGTGTGCTATTTTATCAGCAGGGTTAGCTTATATAGTTTATTTTATTAAAAGATATTATTTTTCATAATGAACAAAAAAATCTTGTAACATATGTATTGTTCTTCTTTAAGAAAGTTTTCTCTTCTTTTAATAACATGGCATTATTAAAACTTTAGAAATATGGTATTATTTATTGAGATTTTTGTTTCTTATTCATAAACACTAACTACTCAAAGTTTTTTATTCTATAGTAAATCTAATAAAGACAACAAACACTTTGTATATTTTTAGTTGAGTTTATTTTTACATTTAAATATACTTAATATCCTATGTGTACTTTAAGCTACATACAATTTTCATTTTATTTATTTCTACAAATTGTGTTTTTTTTTTTATATTTAACTTTTTATTATTTCAACAAATGAGAGGTTTGAAATTTGACAATGAATTAAACTTTCATCATAAGTATTTCTTGGAAGGAAAAATGTCAATTTTAAAATCATAATTTTTCTTTTTAAATATTTCAAATTCTTGTTAAAATGTGTTTTATTAAAAAAATCTCTTATTTATTTAGTTGGCACTGCAACATGTTTTAAACATAATAGACATGTTTATGTTAGTGTTAGGTAAATGTATGAATCAGTTTTGGAGCTTAAAAAAATTTTTATGTAAAAGAAATTTCATCTTACCTAAATACATTCTCTTTTTTCCCTCCTAGTTTAGCGCCAGTTTCCTTGGGTCATGTTCGACGAAGCTCAAGATTATTTAGTAGTTCTAATTCTGTTAAAGAAAATAATAAAAGTACTCCAAGAAATAGATTTATTTCCACAAAAGCTCCTACAAAGAAACCAAAAGCACGGTGTACAAGAGCACCCATTTCTGAACCTAAAGAAAGTGAATTGAATGAAATTAACAAATCTGAAATCCAATGTGAAAATAAACTCTCAAATTCTGCCTCTATAATTCAGGCTGCTCTGACAATGCAAAAAGCATCTGCAGGTTAGATAATGTCTAATTTTTGTTATATTTAAAAGTAGAATTTATTATTATTTTTTTATTTTTAGACTTACAATATTGTTTTTTAATTTCAATATTTTTCAGTTTGTGTGAGTATTAAAATATGTAATTGTATAATTTTGTGTACTTTATAGTTTTAACAACTTGCCCAATATTGCCTATTCTATTAATTCATTATTCTAAAGTTCAATTTTATATGATAAACTCGTTAAAAATCTCAATCTCATTACTGTATATTAAATATATAAAGGCTTTTTTTAATGCAGAAAGTAAGACCAGACTTATGAATTTTATAAATTTTTGCATATAAATATAATTGGTTTAAAAAGTGTAAAATATTTGTTTGAATATACCTGACTATTATTATATTGTCAAATGCTTTATAATCTTCCATTTTTTAACGATTACTTAATTATATCACATTTGGTTTTGTTCTGTGCTTCTTATTCCCTATTTCTGGACTGGCATGACTTTACTCTCTCTCCTTCCCCCCCCCTTTTTCAAACATATCTATTTAGTTTTCAAATATCTTTTTCATGAGTTATAGATTTGGGTACCAAAAAATTTGTGTTGATGATATTTATCTCCCTGAAATAATTATTGAATATATATTATTTCTTCATCAATTTCTTATAAGTCATTAGGTGAGATATAATTGTTTTTCTTAGTAAAAAAATATTTCTGTATTCTTTGACACAACAGGCTGTTTTCGCCATATATTTTTGTATTTTTGTTTATGCATGCTTCCTCACGAACATTATTTCAAATGTAGTATTTTCATTCATCTTTAAATAACCATGGGTTTTACTTTGATAATATTAAATAATCATGAATTCTAATTTCGATAACATAGGAAGGAAAGAATGCTTCGTATGGATTTTTATGAATAGAAATGTATTTTATGTGAGCTGTGTATTTATATTTTTGTTACAGTTTTATTTTCTGCCATATTTAATATAACTCTTGTTTCATCAATATTTCCAGTGTCTGATAGTAGTTTTTTGCTTTTACAAATTTACTATATTTCTAGAAATCAATTGTTTTATTGCTCTAATCTTTTAGAAGTACGTGTAAAATTTCTGTTTATTCATGTAGAACTAAATCATTCAGGACCATCTGTACATTTCAACAAAAAAAAAAAATCATTTTTAAAATAATCCTTTATATACATTGTAAAATAAATATTTTTTTATATAATCAAATCTATTCTGGCTAGTTTCTAAGATGCATTTTGATTTTGCTGTAGCTATAGAATAGACAATGTTATTTTCTCTTAACAAATCACATTTTTTTTAGATAAGCTATTGTGATTTCACTTGCATCTAGAATTTTTATTGATTTAAATCTGGCTTCAACAATGTTATTTTCTTTCTTAAACTTAATTACTTGGATTTGAACCTAGAAACATATTTCATTTGGTAAAACCTATATTTTATATTAAAAAGGATAGTAATTCATCGAAAACATTTGGTTTCTGATTGCTAATTTGTTCTCATTGAAAAATATTTTGTATAATATTTGTCTTTTTTTAGAAACAATTTGTTGTTTAAAAGATTAGATAAATTCTCATGTATTATTTGTGTAAATGCCCAGATAAGTTTTTTGTTGGAAAGAAAGAAAAAGGAGAATGTTAGGCAGGCCGCAAACACGGTAGACCATCCGATGGAAGACACTGTCCGATGGAGACTGTAGGATACAAACCCCGTCTTATGGAGGTCTTAGTGTGACGTAGCTATGACGTTGTAATCTGACGTCAAGGATATTTTAAACCAATGAGAGTTTGTTTACATTCTCATTGTTTACATTCCGGTTCCATTTCCGATTGCAATAATAAAAAAAAATATTATTACCTCTATAAAGATTTATAATTAACTCCTCCTCTTCAAATGTAAACTTGTAATAACTTGTACTCCCGATATCAACGTGGTATATTTTTCTTGCGGAAATAGAAATTAGCTTTGTCTCGCGGAAAGTTGCCAGATATTTCAAACCAGCTCGATATCCAGATTTGTCTCGCGCTCCGCCCATTTTTTGACGTAGGTAAGATTTTTGTGACGTCATTTCACCTCATGTGAATCTCGCGAGATCTTCGGCTTGTCTCTCGATACATGTCTCATGCGATCATCTACGAATTTGCGGCCTGCCTTATATGACAGGGGTGGCCAAACTTTTGGGATCCGGGGTCTACTCCACATTTAAAAAATCGAAGGCGGTCTACCAATGGCAGAGCTAAATTAACGTACATATTTATTTTCGGTTACAAGGAAAAATGGTAAATTATGTAATTTTTCTAAAAAAAACTTAATATTAATGTTTACAAAATAAAAATTTACTTATAATAATAATCGAAGTATTCATATGTCAAAAACTGGCCATCCTTTTCACTTCATTTATTGAAATTTGGCATTGTATATCTGCGACAAGTTTATCATATTGTGGCTGGTTCAAGCTTATTGCAATGCATAAACACCAAATTAAATGTTCATCTGTTAAATGCGACCAATGTTTGTTTTTTGTTACTGGTTGAAAAAGCAGATTCGCAAAGATACCTCGTTCCATAGTATGATTTCAAATGCAAATTCAATTTGTAAATATTTGGAAACGTTTCCTCAGAAATTAATTTTTAAAAATCATTATCACTAAATATGCTCTGGATCTAAGAAATATATCGCATCTTAATTTAATAATTTCTTCCTCGACCGTGACTGATGTGATATCTATTAAATGTCCTATTTTTTCAGATTCTCCATCAATGTTGACATTTTCATTAAATGGAAATATTATAAAATTGAGTATTTCTTTCAACCTAATTAAGTCAGTGAATTCTTCAAACTTCAAATTCTTCAAACAAAACAAATAAGTATTAAGCGAAACCTTCGAAGTCTCGGTTTGGATCTAGGCATTCTTCCTCCATGTTTTTGAAGTTTCTGAATTCATGTTTTCTTAATTGAGATCCATACCTTTCTATAGTTTTTTCGAATGTCTTAATCGTGCTCCTCATGTCCGTTTTAGGTTTTAAATCGTAAATCTTTGCACAGTTTGTTTTGGGTTTTAAAGCGTAGATTGTAGTAAATTTTTATTTTAAATAATTCATTGATTCTATCTCATAAATCATAAATTAAATTGTTAATATCTGATGTCATTATCGGGATGGTCACGCGGACTACCTAAAATGTCTTCGCAGTCTACCAGTCGACGTCTTGGCCACCCCTGTTATATGACATATGTGTCATTTCATTAAAGATGTAGTTCTAAATTATTAGTATGAATTGTATACAATAATAGATAATAATTCAGGTAAATTTTAAAGAAAAGATACATTTGTTATAATAAGTTGTTTCTAAAAGAATTGAAACTTAATCTAGGTTATGTAGATGAAAAAACTTAATTGAATTCTGCTCATCCTGTAAAGAGATTTTCTCAAAAGTTTGATTTGTGCTAATGCTTTTAAATTTAATTATACGCTAAACGATTACAAGGCAATGATTTATATTTATATTGTATGTTGAAAAAATAGTATATTAGGATTTCCAATTCAGTAGCAGCTAAATGCGATAACAGAAAAAACTCACACTTTTAAAGAATGCCCTAGGTTGAATCAATTTACTGAATCAAAACTATTCTTTTCTCTAGCATTTTTTCCTTTTATTCTTGTATGTCACTCTTATGTTAAGTAAGTACTAATACTTTATTATTGAAGTGTATTATTAAGATGAAAAAAAATCAAGATAAATTAGATTCCCATTAAGATGTGCAAAATTATTTTTCTTTCAAAGAATTTGTCTTTTATTTTGAAAAAAAAATTAATCTATAGTATTGCTTACAAGAATTTTACAACTCATTCAGATTCCTAGAAATTATTTTTCCATAACTATGGAAACTGCTTGTATTTTGAATTTACTTTTGGAAAGATTGTTATCTTAGTTAGATGTTTATTTTTCTTGTTAGAAAATATTATAAAGTTAATTTTATTTTTTTCTTTTCATTTTTAATGAAATGCACTGAAAGAAGATTATTTGCCTTAGTGGCCCTACAGCTATAAGCAGTGTAGATGAGATTTTTATGGTGAAATGGAAAGTGTATAAATGCCAACTAATATAGTTTTTAGTTGCACTGCAATGCCTTATTGCCTGGTAAAATCGTATACACTTGTAATATTGCTAACTTAAACTAAACAAAAGTTTTTTGCCTTTGATAGGATCGATATCTTTGATTTTTAAATCTGTCATGCATTTAATTTAGTTTGATTTTGTCTATGGTGGCTATAGAACAATCAATTTAGGTTAATAGAGATGAATAAATTATTTGAAATAAGAATGTATTTTTAAAAATATGCATGTGTTTAATACTTTTAAACGCAATCAATTATCATTTGCAATATTTCTGTTCCTGAGATGTTATTTCAATGGACATTTTTTATAAAAATTAGAAGTTCACTTTTCAATGCAATTCATAAATTAATTCGTGATTGTAAAATGTGTGTTACAACAGTGTTCTGGTTTTCAAATAAGAGCATTATACATTTTGCAAGTTATATTAATTTCTAATCTCTTATGGATTTTAATTGTTGGAAAAAATTTTTTATTCCTGCAGTGAATAAAATTCAAACTTGAACCACTCACACACACTTATAATTACTGACAGAAGTAAAACAGTGTTTAAGTTATCCTTTAGATATAATTTAAAAAAAAAAATAAATAAATAAATAAATTCTTATATATAAACTGTTTAGGCTTTTTAATTAGTTTTCATTACAATTTTTTATAATTAAATATAAATATTAAGATGTATTGTAAATATAAATTTTGTGCGTTTGTATGGGAGGTTGAAAAAAATTGTTATGTTTTAAATCTTTTAGTGATGGCAGGTATGAAGACGAACTTATATAAATTGTTCTTAATATAAACGATAAAGAAGTAAAAATATCCATTGGAATATTCTGTGGTACAAAATATTTCATGTTTATCTTTGAGATAGTAAAAATAAATTTAATTACTTTGATATATTCAAACATTAATCTATCCATTAAGTAAGCCACTTTTTTCTTAATCACTACTGGGTAAATTGCTTAGTTCTAACAGCACATATACATGAATTAGGAATCAATGGAAAAGGTGTACCTGTTTATTTTTAATTATATTATCAATTCTTGACAAAATACTAAACATCGCATGATAAAGCACTTCTTCATAGTTTTTTAAATATGACTGACAAAATCTAAATTTTGTGATTAAAGAGGAAAATATTGTCTTAATTAAATATAAAGTACAAAAAATTAATGATTTCTTCAAAATGTATAGGAAATTTTTTGTTAATCTTTACCAAAAAGCTTCTAAGGACTTCATATTATAATCATTTTCCAACCCAAATCATTTGATAATTTGGCAAGTACCTTTGATTTTAACCCCTTACCTGCCAGTGAAAACTTACAAGATTTGCTCCCCAGTGCCACCGGCTTTCACCCCGGCGCGGGCAGTTTTGTGGTGTATTGGTGGAAAAAAAGAGACGCGCTTTTTATCCTAATTGTTTACTTTCACAAAACAAAAATGAAAAAACAACGAAAACATAAAATTTAAAGTATAAAGTAAGAGTATAATGAAAAAAAAAAATATTTCAACTTATCTGTAGTGTGATATATTTTGAAACACGTACACATAAGCCAACATACTGTACACATAAGCCACATCACATTCAGTGCATTGGTATTGGGATTCACGTCAAATTTTTTTCTAGGAACAAACAATGCATTTTTCTTTGAAGATGTTGATGGTACTATATCCGGAAAGTGTCTAGCAGTAAGTCATAAAGGGCAGTCACTTTGCAACTTTTGTCATTTGATGGGTCATGGTGCAGCAGCATGATCTTTTTCAATTATGGAAGGTGTAATTATCAGTGCTTAGGACTTGTTTTTTCTGTAATATGAAGGCATTCCAAATAGCCATATCTGGTAATACCTCTTCTGTCTTTTTCGAGTCGTTGGATAACAAATTAGTGCTTGATCCGCTCTATCTACTCCACCCATCTTCAAGCTATAATCTATGACAACATTTGGTTTTATAACTTTTTATCTGTTTCAGAGCAATTGGCGGTATGAATAGAGCTAAGAAGAGATACTTTTTTTTTTGTCCCGCCATTTCAATACCATAATTTTGCCTCTTTGGAAAACGGCAATTTCACTTTTCTTCAAAGTAAGTTTATTGAAATTTTCAGGCAAATCACGTCGATTAGAACAAAGAGTTCCATATACGTCAGTGATATTTTTGATAAGAAGGTCAGCTAATTCTGGTGAGAGATAGAAATTGTTTGTAATTATACAATAACCTTTTCCCAGAAAAGGTTCAACAAGCGTCATCACTGATTTTGTTGCGACTCCATAGTTCTCATACTTTTTATCAAAGATTGTAATCTTCCCTGTATATACAATCGTATTGTAAATATATCCTGACTCTGCTTCAGCAAGTATAAATAATTTTACTCCGAAACGAGCTCTTTTCAATGGTATGTACTGTACCATGACAGTCTGCCTTTGAAGAGCATCAAACTTTCATCAATGCTTAGATCTCTTTCGGGTGTATAGTAAGTCGAAAATTTTTTCATCAAATCAGAAAATATGGGCCATATTTTTCTAAGTTTCGGATTTAAATGTGAATTTTCCTTAAGATTATCATTATCCGAAAAGTGTAAAAACTTCATGATGAGTTGAAAACTATTTCTACTCATGAATTTTCCAAAATTGGCGTTTTTATCAGTTTATTTTTTGACTAGTAAAGAGAAATTTCTGGTTTTACTGTTATACCTTGTAAAATCATTATACCTAAAAAAACATATATTTCCTCTGAATCTGATGGATGCCACAACTTTGTTCTTGATTTCTCTTTAGTAGGATGTTTCTTGATATATTGGTCTGCAAAACGGTTAGTTTCAGTTACAATATGGAGCACCAGCTCCTCATCGAAAATAATTCAAAAAAGAGAAATGTGTTCGAAACATCAGTTATATTTCTCTGTATTCCTGGTTGTCCCGAAAATGGAAAGTGTGGAGGCGGCACAGGTAAATTTTTTATATCTAATCGTGTCCAACATTGGGCGTCTTGCAAACAGTCGTAATTGGAATCTTCTTCGTCGGATGTAATGTCATATTCCAACGTTTCGGATCCTGAAGATGAAGGAAAATAGTCATCCAGCTCATTGTTCTCATTATCAGACATATTCGACAAAAAATAAAAAGCTAAATTAGTAAGGTCAGCTGATTCATCTAACTGAATTCCAAATTTTGGACTCATTTTGACCTAGTATTATCTGTTATTGATCTTTATGGATTTCATTCACTTATTTTTTGCCCTGAACTTTTTCAGATACCTTAATAAACTTAAAATGTTTGAGTTTTTCCAATTGAATTTGATTTCTTATTTGTTCTTACTAAATAGGATGCATCATAAGGTGCAAATACTTTTCATTCACAGCAATAAAATTGTCAAAATAAAATATCCACTTTCAAAATCATAAATAATTACATTTTTTATGATTTTGAAATTGGTTCAAAGTATTTTTTCAGTTTCTTGCAAAGTGTTCTGCTCTTTGAATTAAAACATTGCTTTTATTTAGCAGGTTTCATGCTTTCTATAACAGTAATAATTTCATCATAATGGATTTTTAATTCCATAATTTCTACGTATGACTTAGGATGTTTTTGTTTCTTTAGTATTTTTAAAACTGCTCATATATCCATAAAAATATTTTATAATGATTATTGATGAGGAAACAAGAGATGTATTTAAAATAAATAACTTATTAAATTATATACTTGCTGGTGGAATGAATAAAACAGTCGTGTAAAAAATGAAGGAACACTTTTTGTTAACAAGACAGTAGCATGGTATACATATTTGGGGTAAAAAGGCTGTCAATGACGTTAAAACAATCCATATGTAACTGATGACCTTCTAACACTGATAAGACAGCTGAACATAACACTTTATATCAAAGACAGTGTCATATGCGTTATTAGTAAACAATTTTATTATTAAAAAAGGCATCAAAGTATTTTTTTTACTGTTTTCAGATACATTTAAAATATTTGATAATGGTAAAATTTTTAGACTTATTAAAAAATTTTGTTCCTTGCATAAGGTCCTATTCATTATAAGAAACTGGTGTAATACATTTAAAATTAATATATTAGAATGTGACTTTATACTTTAGAATACTTCTATAACTTTATAGAAGTACTAAAATAGTAGAAGTTACTGTATAATTTCAAAGTTGTATTTTTATAAAAAAAAAAAATTTTTTTATCCTACATAGCAAAGAGATTTTTATTTCATCTGTTGGTCACAGTTAAAAAATATAATGATTTGAAAAATCAGGAAAAAAAAAAAGTATATAAAATAGTAAAAACTCAAAACTGTGCTCTGTAAAATTGCTGAATTTAACATTTCAAAAAGAAATATAGAAGATTTTACATTAATATGAAAAATCATTCAAAAAGTGTTTTGCACCAAATATAATGTGGGAGCACTGCCAGTTAAAACCGCTTGAATAATTTTTGAAATGGACAAATACCACTTCTGCATAGTGGTATGTGGGGTGTATCATTTGTTATGAAGTAACTACTCTAGATGTCCAAAGAGATAATAGAATAATGAAATCCCACTCTTTTTCCCAAAACTGAATAATTACAGTGATAAATGAAGTCATGATTGGTGTACTACTTAGTTTTCATGTTCCTAAAATTAATTGTAACTGAAAAGTTTGAGAGAATGTAATTGAATAGTTTGACTATGGTGAATTGGGGAATATTTTTTAAAATTGCAGTATCTGGGCAGAAATAATGCCATGCAGTACAGTTGGCTGGTCAAGAGTTATATAGTCACTACTAACGACTTATCCATGTGCCTACTCCAAACTACACAAGATGAGGTCCCAAACTGTTACAGAATCACCTCCTTACTTCACTCACCACAGTAGACAATCTGAGTTGTATGTTTCTATGATGGTTCATTTTATGTAAACCTTCCTCATGGAAGGAAATGTTGAATTTAGTTTTTTTTCACATGCCTTCATTAATCCACGGTTCAGATTTTGTGGTCCTTGGACAACAGTACTCTACAACTGTGATTTATATATATCACAAGTGATTTTGCAATTACAATTCTGTCCCAAATATTTTGTTTATGCAATTCCCTTCAAAATTTATAGATTAATATTGAATTCTTTTGATTTTCATTCTATTCACCAGTCATTTTTGCTGTCACTATCTTCCTCAATATCAGACTATCTCATTGTGAATTTAGTTTTCCTTTGACAGTTTGTCTCAAATATTGTTTTACCACAATTATTGCATGCTGTCATGATCATCATGATGCCCATTGGTAACCTCCAACAATTGTAATTACCGATGCACCAACCAGACAGGCTCCCATTGCCTTTCCTCTTTGTAATTCTAATCAGTCTCTCCTTTAAATTCTCTGTTAAATTTTAATTAGTAATTAATATAAAGAATTTTAAATATGATACTGTAATGAGTCTCATTTCTGTTATGTATTGACTGATTTACTGCCTTTGACATAGTTTTATATGAAAACAAAAAATATAAGTATATGATTATAGGTATATTTCTAAACTATATTACAAAAATAAGTAAAATGTTAATACAATGTTAATGTTTAAATGTTAATACAATGGACAAAATTAACATCCCCTGGAAAACTATGTAAAATTCCTGAAATTTATTTCTTCAGAATTTGTGTACCCAGTACTTATCTGTATATTTGTTTTCTCTTTTTACAATAGAATTGTGTTTACAATGATAATTTCAGTTTAATTACTGTTTGATTCAGAATAAAACTCCTTTGATTTTCTTTTTAAGGTAATCTGGTTATTCACATATATTTATGTTGGAAATTGTATTGATAAAAGTACCTTAACTAATTGACTTCAACTGCTTCTCTTTAAATTCTTATATAAAAAATAATTAACTCTGTTCTTCTTTTATAGAGGGCCTGATGCAACTGCTTCAAGAAATGGCTAAAGCGCAACTATATCTAAGTCATTACTGTTGTAAAAAAACAATTGAAATTCTTAACAGTCTTCCATCTCAGCATTATGAAACTGGTTGGGTTTTAACTACACTAGGCAAAGCTCACTTTGAACTCGCTGAATATAGTCAAGTATGTTTTGATATTTACATTTAAACCTGTTGGCATGTCTAATTTGACAATTCAAATACATGAAGTTCTATCAATTGTAATAATGAAAGTAATTGAGTTTATAATTATAAAAACATAATAAAATTGTACAAATTTTAATTTTTTTGTTTTTATTTACTTGACACAATATCTTATTTGACATGTCTCTACTATTAAGGATGGTTCTCTGAGAAATCCACCTTAGGATTGGATCCCATTTAAATAAGCCCTTATTTGCAGTTAGTGACCAAAGAGTAACAGATTTAACCTAATCAAATCTATCATACTACCCTGTTATCACTAACCAGAAAGAAAAAAGCCATAAGCATGGTGACTTTGCAGTTATTTAAACATTGTTTATTATTATATATATATATAAAACTCATACCTTTAAAAATAATAAAATAATTTGGTTCAATGCTTCTGGAGGATAAAAATTTATGTTGTCAATGTTATTAAACTTCATAAAAAAAGAATGGGAATGGTTTTGATAGCATAAGCAACATCAGTCCTGATTGTGCCAATTTCATCTTGTGATTTCTTTTTCCAGTTTAATAAATTTTAATATATTTAGTTTTGTAAAATAACATGAAAACTTTAAGACGGTATGAAGAAAATATTTGTTTTTTTAAAAAAGAAGTTATTGTATTTAATTAAGCTGATTGATTTCTTTGTTCTTAAATTTCTTATCAGTTCTCAGTTCAGTCTATGTGATATTGACAATTAAGTTGTCGATTTGAGAAAAGAGTCATAAATTTCCTTTGAGATAAATGCATCTTTTGGGGAAGGAAGTATGCAGGTAGTCAGATATTTTAAAACATAAGACTTTCAATTTGTGTGAATTGCTTTCATTTGTATTCTCAAAGTTTTGTTTTATTAAAATTCCTAGAAATTTCATTCAAAGGAAATTATTTTAAATGGAATTGACATCAATCCATAGTAATAAATTAAAACTATTAGCAATTAAAAATTTTAAGTTTATATCTAAATGTTATATACTTTTAATTAAAAGCATTAATTCACAAAGCCTTTTAGATTTTTCTAGCTTTTGTAAAATTTTGATCTGTTATAAATTTTAACAATAATGTTGCATGAGAAAATCTTCTTAAGAAATGTATTTAAATTTATCAATTGTATGAATTGATTTATTTGGTTGGAAAATAATGGCCATGTTAATAAATAATAAAGATATCTGCTTGTAAACTGGAATGCAATTTTTCACATTTTGTTTATTTCAAATTTAAGAATTTGTTAATGAATAAGATTTAAATCATAATTATCAAGCTATTTTAAAAAATAATGCCGAAATATTCACTAATTTTTCTAAATATCTGATTCATGAAAATTCTAATATAATGCATGGGACACGTACTAAGGTATCATAAATAAATATCTAACACTTAAGCTATAGAAATATATTTCTTGCTCAATTTTTTTTATTTTTCATATAAGTATGCTTTTTTAGTTTTCTATCTTTATTGTGAAAAAATATTATTCCTATTTTTTGTAGGCTATACAACTTTTTGAAAAAGTAAGACATTTAGAACCTCATCGGGTCCAAGGCATGGAATACTATAGTACTGCTTTATGGCATCTACAAAAAGAAGTTGCTCTTTCTACTTTAGCACAAGAATTAACTGATTTTGATATCAAATGTCCGCAGGTAAGTTTATTGAACAAATAAAGTTGATTAAAAATAAGTATATAATAAACGAAAAAGAATTTTTGCTGTTATTAGTCCCTGTATGTTGCTCCTATAGCCATGTCAGAGCTACTTAAATTTAAATCTTAAATTTTTCTAAAAATATGCTCCAAAAAGTATAAAAAATCCAATAATTATAAAGATATTTAACAAATTAATTAATCCTATAGTTTAGTCTTTAAGTTTTGCAGCAATGGTTAAATTTAAATATTTAATGTTATTTTTAAAATGAAGAATTTTATTTATTTTTTTTATTTTGTCGATATTTCTCTTTCAATGTTGTATAAATTATTTTCTTAGACATGGTGTGCTGCTGGCAATTGCTTCAGTTTACAAAAAGAGCATGAAACTGCCATCAAATATTTGCAAAGAGCTGTTCAAGTGGACGAAAATTTTTCTTATGCTTATACTCTATTAGGGCATGAATATGTCATGACAGAGGAAATGGATAAAGCCATGACTTGCTTCCGAAATGCTATCAGAATAGATCCTAGGCATTATAATGCTTGGTAAGCATAGGAAACTTATTAATACATTATTTTTATTTAAGTGTAAACTTTAAGTTTCTATCTAGATATCACTCTGAATTCTGGTTATATAAGACAAATAAAATATTATAGGTATTTCATATTGTAAATAAACTATTTACAATATGACTCCAAGAAAAACTATTAAAAATACTTTTCGCAATAAATTAAGAGAAAAATCTTGTCTTTTAATATAATTATTTTTTGTCCCTTTGAATAATTTCATAAAATTTCATTTAGGTATGGTGTTGGCATGATCTATTATAAACAAGAAAAATTTCAATTAGCAGAAGTACATTATAGAAAAGCCTTGTCGATCAATCAACAGAGTTCAGTACTAATGTGTCATATTGGAGTGGTAAGGATTATTTTTATACTTATATATTCATAAAAAATTGCTAACAAGTTTTTAATCTAAATTCATCTTATATACTTTTACAGGTATTGCATGCTTTAAAAAGAATGGATGCATCTTTAGCAACTTTAAATAAAGCAATTATGATGGATCCAAAAAATCCTTTGTGCAAGTTTCATCGAGCTTCTGTTTACTTTTCTTTAGATAGACATGAAGAAGCTTTAAAAGATTTAGAAGAGCTAAAAGAAATTGTTCCAAAAGAATCCTTAGTTTATTTCTTAATTGGAAAAGTAAGTAAATTGCATTTAATTATTTTAGAACAGTCTTTAATGTAATTTTATTTATACAAATTTTTAAATTTTTTCCTGCTAATTTTTATGTTGCTATTATTCTTTGATATTTGCATTAACAATTTATTTTTAGGGAAATCATTTCATTCTGTATTAAAAGATGTCTTGAATATTTTGTAGTTATTCTTTTACAATAAATTTGATAATCAAAAATGTTTTGAACTTTTTTATCTTGGGGTGATTATCTTGATTACTTATAAAAGATTTGTTATCTAGTGAATTTGTCCTCATTGTTTGTTGTTAATTTGTTTCATAGGTTCATAAAAAGTTAGGCAATACTCATTTAACTCTGATGAACTTCTCATGGGCTACAGATCTTGATCCTAGGGGTGCTAATAACCAAATAAAAGGTGCTATAGACAAACAATATACTAATGATGATGAAGAAATAGCTGGAAATAATGAGCACAGTAAGTGAAATTTAAATTATGTATATTGAGAAATTTTTTATTAAAATTAAAACTTTCTTTTTATTTTACATATTTTTAATACTGGTACATAAATTATATTTCTTTGTTTTATTATGTATTAATAAATGCCAAATTTGATTAAAACAGGGGTAGATATATAAGGAGCTAAGGGACTGTGATCGACCAATGGACTGACAAAACATTTCGTGATGATTGCCTGTTCTAATTTTTATGATCTGCATGTCTGCATAAAAAATATTGTTGTTTATTCCCTTATCATTACTAAAGTTAATCAATAGAGAAAAAATTTAAGAGTAGCTTGTAATCTAGAAAAGTCTGCCCGCCCCTTCTGTAAAGAGATAAGCAAACCAAATATTTTGTTTAAAAGGAAAATTTGGTCTGGATGTTCTATTATTTTTTCATTGAACCCAAAATGTAAATGTTGTTAAACAAATGATAAACATTTATCTGAAATGAGAATTTTTTTTTTCAGGTTAATTTTATTTATGACTGATTAATGATATGAGTAATAAATATATGTAATGTGTCAAAAACTTAAAATAATTTTTAAAAATTTTCACTGATGAAAAATGTTTGTATTAAAAGTATGAAAGTTACAATGAAAATATGATGATCTAATATGAAACTTGCTTCTAATTTTATCCTGTAATCATTTCTCTTGCAAGTGTTAAATGAAACAAATACATACAACACTAATTTATTAATTTTTCCTGGTTTTATCTTGTACAGTAAAATATTGCATTATTGTTGCTGAATACTGCCTTTTCTCTTTTCAGTCTGTAGACACCTTAATGTGTAATTAATTTAATTAATCCAGTCAAGTTTTGCATATTTAGTTGTTGAAGTTTTAACACTTCAAAATAATTGACCTTGCATGTACTTAATTAAACACACAAAAATAATGGTTTTATGGCAACTGTTTGGATAAAAACCACTGCCTTTTGAGTTATGGATTGTCATTTTTCATCTATTGTGATAAAAATACTTCTGCATTGTACCGTTCAAGAAATAAGTTACATGTAATATATTAATTTTGTTTTTTTAAAAAAGATTATGCTGGACACTTGCTTTACCATTTTAGTACAAAAATCCTTGAATAATCCAGAGATTTGATAGTTTCTATATTCTTTAATTCAGACTTTTCCTCCACTTTGCCCTTAGAAATTGTCTAACATCGTGTCTTTGATAAGTGCAAGTGAGAAAAGGTAAAATTACCAGATGTAGGAAACTGCTTTTTGTCACTTAAATATGCTTAATCCATTTGGATAAGAATTAAAAATGTTTTTAGTAGCAAATGGTATGTTTTGAAATTTGTGAAATTTGAAAACCTTAAAGTGTTTTTTCTGAATTATGGCTGTGACACCATGTAATTGACAACCTAATAACTATTTCATCATAAGTTACAAAAATATCTTAAATTGAGTAAACAATCTACTTTAATTTTAGATTAATTTTAGTACAACTTTGAAGTCCACAATATGTTGATGAATTACAATTTCAAGATTTGCATTCACGTAAGTGGCCTTACTTTTGCATGCCCCTAGTAATAATTATTTTATTCACCTTCTTAGAAGCAATCTAGTGTGGACAAACAAATTCTGAGAATTTTATCATTTGTTTACCGACACTGTGAAAAAAATTTAAGTGAATTTATTCTTCCATTTTCTTTTTCAATGCACCGGTGCAAGGAATGTTAGCAGATTGAATATATATGGCCAAAAGCTAGCAGAATTCAATTTGATTATCATCAAAGGAAAGTTTACATGATATCCCAAAGTAATATTGTATTTGATGTATACGAGAATTGTGATTAATAAAATTTGAAGAGAGAAAATTTTAAGTTTATCAAATATTGATCTTCAAAAATTCTTGCTTTAGTTATACTGTGACTACAAGTGTTCGCTTTTATTTTCGTGCTTTAAAAAGTATTTTTCTCACAACTTTTTACAGTTTTAATGAGCACTTTTAATATTAGTTGAACTTTTATATTTTATGCTGTTGTAAATTTTTGATGGTTATGGCTTAGTTAAAAATCAATTATGTAACTTGAAAAAGAAATTTACTTGACAGGGAATTAAGTTTTTGTGTTATATAAAATTACTTAGTTTCAATGTGGGATGGGGTTCTTAAAACTTACTGATTTTATTACTCCAAACTTGTTGAATACTGATCTAAATTTTAATATATATTCTAAACTTCTACAAAATTTTTCTTCTAATTAATTTAGATAATTCAGAATCTTGTTCAAACTAGATAACTTTAAAGTCAATATTAGCCTGTTTCCATTTAATCATTGTATTAATTTCATTCTTCAAATTTCAAGTAAATTACGCCTTTAGACTGTTGGTTCAAACTTATTAAATATCATAAACATTTATATTTTTTTTTCCTGCTGAAATTTTAAAACTAGGAATATTTT